>SJYQ01000223.1:137274-231064 GCA_006410935.1 Redunca redunca | reverse complement strand
GGATTTGATTTAGGTCATACCTGAATGGTCTAGTGGTTTTCCCTACTTTCTTCAATTTAAGTCTGAATTTGGCAATAAGGAGTTCATGATCTGAGCCACAGTCAGCTCCCGGCTTGTTTTTGCTGACTGTGTAGAGCTTCTCCATCTTTGGCTGCATAGAATATAATCAATCTGATTTCGGTGTTGACCATCTGGTGATGTCCATGTGTAGAGTCTTCTCTTGTTCTGTTGGAAGAGGGTGTTTGCTTTGACCAGGGCATTCTCTTGGCAAAACTCTATTAGCCTTTGCCCTGCTCCATTCTGCATTCCAAGGCCAAATTTGCCTGTTACTCCAGGTGTTTCTTGACTTCCTACTTTTGCATTCAAGTCCCTTATAATGAAAGGAACATCTTTTTTGGGTGTTAGTTCTAAAATGTCTTGTAGGTTTTCATAGAACCGTTCAACTTCAGCTTCTTCAGCATTACTTGTTGGGGCATAGACTTGGATTACTGTGATACTGAATGGTTTGCCTTGGAAACAAACAGAGATCATTCTGTCATTTTTGAGATTGCATCCAAGTACTGCATTTTGAACTCTTTTTTTGGCCATGATGGCTACTCCATTTCTTGTAAGGGATTCCTGCCCACAGTAGTAGATATAATGGTCATCTGAGTTAAATTCGCCCATTCCTGTCCACTTTAGTTCGCTGATTCCTAGAATGTTGAGCCCATAAACAGTATATAGTATAAGTGGCCCCCAGTTGTATCTTTTACTGAATTTTATCATCTAATTGTGTCTTTGTTTCTCACATCTTTTGGCTTATAGTCCTCCCACCAAAGAAGGCTACTTAGTACCCATTTGAATCTACGTTAGCACTTTCCTCTGTGGGATCTCAAAGGGTTGGACATGACTGAATGACTGATACTACTACTGCTAGCAATTCCTCTATTATAATAGGAAAAGTAGATCAGAACAAATTAAGAGAGAGATTTACTCATTTCTGCAGCAATCAACCAAGGCTATGGATAATATTGTCATTTTTGAGCAGAGTCATATGAAGATTTAAGTGAACCATAACGCAGGATACAAGTAAAAGAATAATGAAAGATTTTGGTTTGACATTTGAGAAGAGATTTAGTGAAAAGCATAGTAATTCTTTGGTTCTCTGTATAGTCATGATTGCATGTGTGTGTGTGTGTTTCTGTGTGTATATCCAAATGCAAAATTTAGGAGAAGGCAATGGCACCCCACTCCAGTACTCTTGCCTGGAAAATCCCATGGACAGAGGAGCCTGGTAGGCTGCAGTTCATGGGGTCGCTAAGAGTCAGATGTGACTGAGCGACTTCATTTTCACTTTTCACTTTCCTCTTTCATGCATTGGAGAAGGAAATGGCAACCCACTCCAATGTTCTTGCCTGGAGAATCCCAGGGACGGGGGAGCCTGGTGGGCTGCCATCTATGGGGTCGCACAGAATCGGACACGACTGAAGTGACTTAGCAGCAGCAGCAGCAGTTTAGGTCTGGGACATTAATGGTAAATATTATAGAGTGAAAATTTTGACTTCATAATAAAGAAACCTATTTTGGCAATCATATTTCCTGGAAATGAAGGAGGCTGCCTTGTAAAGTAGTGAATTCTATGTTTTGGAAGATGCTGAAGTGGATTCATAAAACTCATGAGACAGGTAGGGTGTAGAAGTCATTACTGAATTAGATCCATAGATGTGCTGCATGACCTCAAAGGTCATCTACCAGTTCCTCCTTACACACACACACACACACACACGAACCACACCCACTAATTGCTTCCACACATTTTATTCTGAGAAAATCTAAACAGTGCTGGGACAATAGATGATTCTTACTAATTGGGTAATCAATGGTTATGATGTTTTGTGTTTTAGTTATTGCTTTTTAAAGGAAAGCGTTGTATATGTATAAAATATCAGTACTTAATTCATGTTTGATGGAAATTCCCTGATAATATGGAAACATAATTATTATACTACTTCTTTCTATATTCTAACTCCATAGGACTGATTTTAAGAATATTTTCTTGATCTTTTTACCATGGTCAATTCCCATTTGACTGTTTGAAACAGATATTCAGTTCAGTTCAGCTGCTCAGTCGTGTCTGACTCTTTGCGACCCCATGAATGGCAGCAGGCCAGGCCTCCCTGTCCATCACCAACTCCCAGAGTTCACTCACACTCATGTCCATTGAGTCGGTGATGCCATCCAGCCATCTTATCCTCTGTTGTCCCCTTCTCCTCCTGCCTCCAATCCCTCCCAGCATCAAAGTCTTTTCCAATGAGTCAACTCTTTGCATGAGGTGGCCAAAGTACTGAAGTTTCAGCTTCAGCATCATTCCTTCGAAAGAAATTCCAGGACTGATCCCTTCAGAATTGACTGGTTGGATCTCCTTGCAGTCCAAGGGAGTCTCAAGGGTCTTTTCCAATGTTGAGTTAATACTTAAGTCTATTATTACCATGCTGGTAGATATTCCCTGCTACGTTCATAATTTCAGTTTGCATGAAAATATAAGTGATTGTCCTGATATATGTCCATTGTATCCTGCCATTTTGTTTTTGTGTTTCAAACACCATAGAATCCTAGGTTTCTTTCTCTGCCTCAAGTCTTATTCAAGGCATTTTCTATCTCTTTTCCTCTCTTATTTCTTTTATATTTAAAAAATGGCCTTTCAGATGTTTCCTAATTGCTTTCTTCTTTCTACAAAACCAGTGTGAGGAAAAGAAAATATATGTATTATTGGTAGCTAGCATGCACTTGCTGATGAGCTTTCCCACTCCCCATGAATAAAGTTAGGGAGCAAAGTAGATTTTTAACTGAGTCCACAACTGGTTTCCAGTTTAAGTGATCTATTGGCTTGCCCTGTCTTTTAAAATTGTTTTGCTTCATTTTAAACTAAAGTAGCCCTTACTGACAAAGTCAAGCTGTACCAAACCTCAGGCTAATTAAAACCACCAGTAAACAAATTCACACTTGGTATTTGTAAAAGGGACTTGGTTCTTTCAGAAGAAGATTTTGAGTATTCAATTTAGTATTTACTTGGAATGACACAGTTATGTCTGCAGAAGTACCCGCAGTCCCTTCCTGCTTCTGCTGTATCTTTAAGAAGGAACACAGGGATGAGCAGGTCTCAGTTTGGCAGATCGTCTCCTCTCCTCATGGAAAGCTGGGGGAGGAGCCCTTCAATGACTTATCGGAAGTTTGCACTTGGACTTTTAGGTCTGGAAGTTAGGCTTGTTATATACACCATTTGGTTAAAATTTGCTGTAATTTTTTTATGAGTTTGAGTTTAATTACTCCTTAGTGTGTGAATTATATTCCTTTTCTTTAATCCTAATTTATTAAAATACTCTTTAGAAGGCATAGTTGAGCAGCAGGAACATTTCATTTCATATATCACCATTTAAAAAAATAATGTATTACTGCATACATATGTTTAATGTATTACCACATACATACGTGTAATACCAAAAAACAACACTCACACACACACACATGTATGTGTGTGCAATGCAGGAAATGTGGTTTCAGTCCCTGGGTCAGGAAGATCTCCTGGAGGAGGATGTGGCAACCTACTCTTGTATTCTTGTCTGGAGAATTCCATGGATGGAGAAGCCTGGCAGGCTATGCTTCATAGGGTGGCAAAGAGTTGGACACAACTGAAGCAACTTAGCATGCACACATGCATACACACACACACACACACACACACACACATATACACATACATACATATACATTGGAAAAGGAAATGGTTACCTACCCCTGTATTCTTGTCTGGAGAATTTCATGGACAGTGGAGCCTGGTGGGCTATCCATGGACACCAAGAGTTGGACACTACTGAGCGACTAATGCACACACATGTACACATATTTATATACATGTACACACACATTTATATATATATTTGTATATCCGAATCACTTTGCTATTCACCTGAAGCTACTACAACAATGAAAAATAAATATACCTCAATTCAAAAAATTGTTTAAAAATGGTAAATATGTCATAAGAAAAATACAAACTTAAAAAAACCACTGAGTGAAGTTGGAAGCAGATCCTATCCCACTATGAACCTGTGCCAGAATCTTGGCTGCAGTCTTGTGAAAGGTGTGGGGCTGGAGGGCTCAATTAAGCTATTCCTGAGTCACAGAAAGTGTGAGAAAATAAATGTGTTCTATTTTATGCTTCTATGTTTTAGGATAATTGGTTGCATAGCGATAGTATTCTGGTACAGACTATATCCTCAACCATGTTCTTAGTTATAGCTTTCTTCAGGTCTCCTGAGAGGTTTTTATTTTCTATACCTTTTAAGCTTGAAGATGCATCCAGATGCAACTTCCTCTTTATAATTTCATCCCTGTAAATATAAAACTGTATTTATGTTCTTGATATGTTTTAAAGTTTTTATTACCAGTGCAAGTGTTAGATATATTCTGCATTACTTGCTGAAGGAGGCACTGCCATTGGACATGAAGTACTGTAACAGCTCATTTTTCTGATAAATTCAACTCTTTGGAGATGGTCAGAAAAGGTCCACAGCTGAGACTGTCCTTAATTACAATTTATGTAAAGTCTCCTCTCTGGACCTTTTTCAGTTTTAACCACTGTCCCTCCCCTTCTCCTTTACTCCTCTTTCTGCTTCCTTATCTTCTTCCTTTCTTTCCTTTCCTCCCTCAATTAACAAATATTTACCTAGTGCCCATGATGAAACAGGTAACATGCTAAGAGTCGGGGAGCTGTGGATGATGAACCAAACTAAATACAATCTCTGCTCCTGTGGAACTTGTAGTCTATTGGGAGGGTTGACTGTTAATCCTATTATTGTTTTCGGGAATGTTTAATAACCAACTTGTGAAAGTTGAGAGTGAAAAAGTTGGCTTAAAGCTCAACATTCAGAAAACGAAGATCTTGGCATCTGGTCCCATCACTTCACGGCAAATAGATGGGGAAATAGTGGAAACAGTGTCAGACTTTATTTTTCTAGGCTCCAAAATCATTGCAGATGGTGACTGCAGCCATGAAATTAAAAGACGCTTACTCCTTGGAAGAAAAGTTATGACCAACCTAGATAGCATATTCAAAAGCAGAGACATTACTTTGCTAACAAAGGTCCATCTAGTCAAGGCTATGGTTTTCCCAGTGGTCATGTATGGATGGATGTGAGAGTTGGATTGTGAAGAAAGCTGAGTGCTGAAGAATTGATGCTTTTGAACTGTGGTGTTGGAGAAGACTCTTGAGAGTCCCTTGGACTACAAGGAGATCCAACCAGTCCATTTTGAAGGAGATCAGTCCTGGGTGTTCTTTGGAAGGACTGATGCTAAAGCTGGAACTCCAGTACTTTGGCCACCTCATGTGAAGAGTTGACTCATTGGAAAAGACTGATGCTGGGAGGGATTGGGGGCAGGAGAAGGGGACGAGAGAAGATGAGATGGCTGGATGGCATCACGGACTCGATGGACGTGAGTCTGAGTGAACTCCAGGATTTGGTGATGGACAGGGAGGCCTGGCATGCTGCAATTCATGGGGTCGCAAAGAGTCGGACACGACTGAGCGACTGAACTGAACTGAACTAATAACCAACTGATATAAGCATTCCGAGGAAAAGCAACAGATCCTATAAGTGAAGAGGGAGGGCTCTGAGTTGCCTTGATTTGAATCCTATGCCCAGTGTTCCCTAGTTTTGTAATTTTGTACTTGTGCCTCAGTCACTTCATTTGTAAAATGAGAATAATAGGGTCTGTAAAACAAGGTTGATGTGAGGATTAAATAAGTTAATTCAGGTAAAATTCTTAGAGGAGAGCTTGGCGCATAGTAAGTACTCAGTAAGGATACTTAACAAAGGAATTTGACCTTGAGGTAGGTGTGGAAGTCCTTCCTGAGGAAGTAAGGCAGGAATTTGAAGCCTGAGGTATAGCTCCTATCTCTAAGGTCGTAGTGAGTGGATTACAAGAAATTAGTGGACAATTCTCACCTGTTAGTGATTAATTTCCTAGCCTGTAGAGTGACAGTAGATAACAGGAGAGGAGTTACAAGCTATATAAATGAAGCACAGGAACAAAACACACAGAAAATTCTGAATTATTAATATCTTACCTAATGAAATAAGGCAGAGGCTGTATATTAGCCTTGCAGGCATCACTATCAGAATAAATTATTGTCTCAATAGGGTGCACTTAGTTGCAAATGACAGACAACCCAGCTCAAAACCAATATGTTTCTTGCCTGACACAGTTGGAAGGAAAAAGAAAAAGAGAGACACAAATGCAGAGAAAGAAAAAATGTGATGAATGGTTTGATTTAGCTACTCGGTGTCATTACAGGTTGGTAGTTTTTACTTTGCTCGTTTCTGCCTTCTAGTCTGTAACAGAAACCCTAACAAGGTGGTTTCAAGGTGGTTTCGAATCTGACTACTCTTACAGTTGAACTGTGGCTGTTAAGTCCTGGTAGCTAACTTCTGGGACATCATCGGCTACATGCAGAAAGATTTTGGAAGTTTTTGCTTAGAAATCCCAAGGAAATACCTTCTGTATTCTCATGGGCCCAAATGGAATAGAAGCCTGACTGTGAAACAAAAGTGTGGGGATAGCATGGTATAATACAGGTGCCTGAGATCCCAGCCTCCCATCTCTATGCCAAAGAAGCTGGAGTGGGAGACACAGCCCCCCAAGCCTGGATGCCATGCTGTTTGGGAGAGTGCGGCATACATTTTAGGGCATAAATCCTTGGGGATGTACTTGTAATGTCATTATGCTAATGTCCACAATGATAACCTTGAATTATATAAGGAAATATATAAGTCAATGACAATAAATATAATTCAGGAGGAAATCCATTTGAATTGCTTAAAATTTTGCTTAAATGTGGGAACATTTTAGCCAATTTAGATATTCACATAAGTGAAATATTATGTTTCCCATCAATGTCTCACAGATATATTTCATTATTCTTACTTAGATCTTGCATAAGAAATTCTTGAGAATATTCTTGCCAGTAGGAATATCAAAATGATATATGAAGCAGTGAGAATAATTTCTTTTGTAACATATCTAGTTATTCCTAGAAATAGCATGATGCTAGTGACCTCAAAAACCTTAAATAATGACAGTTCCCGTGTCCAAGATGATCTTAATTTTTTAACCTATGATATTTAGTAAAATTGAATTAAATAACTCTCAGGTATGGAGAAAGTTTGACAAAATTAAACATACATTTATAGGTAAAAGAATATATAGATTCAAANTCAGGTATGGAGAAAGTTTGACAAAATTAAACATAAATTTATAGGTAAAAGAATATATAGATTCAAAGAAAGAGTTACTTGTGACTTTTCTTTGCCTTTTAAAATGAATTTAAAGTTAACTGGACATTTGGTAGAAAAATATACAATAAGAATAAAGTGCTATAAAGGAGGCAGGGTCGTTTATGAGAGAAAAAGTTAATTAGCAAGGAGTAAAAATAGGGTCATGGCGGACCGATTCAGAAGCAAATTTCCAATTGCCACAATTGTCTCTTTGGTGGCCAAAATTCCATACGTGCTGCACATAAACACATTCGTTTTTTTAATGTTAAACAGTTCCAGAGTTATTTTAAAAAGATTTTTTTTTCAACACATGTAGAAGTTTAAAGTTACAGCATTATGAAAATATCCCTTGGTATAGATTCATGTGTTTATCATTTACTGTAGGAATATTTGTGCCCCCAGCTCTTTGTGAGGAGTAGTTAGGTGGTCTAGACTGAGTATTTCATATCTATGGGAAATTTTAATTTGCTAAGGAAATTTTTCAAAGACATTAAAGTTAACACAATCTTGGTATTTCTGACTTACATTGAATTAAGCTGTTTCAGAGAATGAATAAACAGAACATTTTCTACCGTAATGTGCTCACTCAGTCGGGTCCAGCTCTTTGTGATCCCATGGAATGTAGCCTGCCAGATTCCTCTGTCTGTGGGATTTTATAGGCAAGAATACTGATGTGTGGGGTGCCATTTCCTTCCAGGGGATCTTCCTGAAACAGGGATTGGACCTGCATCTTTTATGTCTCCTGCATTGGCAGGCAGATTCTTCACCACTAGTGCCACCATAAAATATAATTATAATTGTAAGTAAAAGTAAAATTATTAAGACTTTGTCTTATTTTTCTTTGAAAAAATTTACATTTACAGAAATGCAGTTTTTTTTTTCTTTTATGCCACCTCCTATTTCTACTATTCTCTTACTTTGTATATTAGAAGTAACTTCAAGTTTTGCAATTTTCATTTAATTTGAACAATTTCAACTTCCCTAAAAGTTTTAAGAATTTTGAGAGCAAATTACCACATCACATCTAAAATCTTGAGTGTACATTTCATCAAATCAAAAACACTCTCTAAGACAACACAGTGTAACCATCCAAATCAAGAAATCAACACTCATATGACTATTGTTCAATTTACAGACCTCATTCAAATTTTGCCAATTGTCCTATTTCTTTTCTGTTTTGGGAAAAATTGATCCAGTCCAAGAATTCATATTACACTTAATAGTTGTATCTCTATTGTCCTTCAATCTGGAATGATTTCCCTAGCTTTTCCTATTCTTCATGATCCTGAGTTTTAAAGCATAGTCTTATCTTTTATTTTGGGTGATGTCTTCAAAGAGATACATTCAATTTTTTTTTTAATTAGAGGATAGTTGCTTTACAATGTTCTGTTAGTTTCTGTTGTACAACAAGAGTGAATCAGCTATGCTTATAAATATACTCCCTCTTTATTGGATTTCCTTCCATTTAGGTTACTACAGAGCATTGAGTAGAGTTCCCTGTGCTATAGAGGAGGAATTTTTTTTTTTTTAATTACTGGAATTGAGCTGTCCTCTCTTGTCAGGAATAACCCAGAGATTATTTTTTAGCGGATCACATTGGGAGGCACAATGTCAAAACTTTTTTTTTTTTAAATCAGTTGCAAAAATCTGGAGATTTTACATGAAACTTGGAATGCAGACTCTTAAAAAATCAGATGAAATGACATATCCTCCATCCTTGCATGACAATAAGCAGCTGGAGACAATAATTGCCGATCATCTTCAGATAGCTTCTGTGGTCTCTGTTTAATTGCAGACTCCCCCATTGCCTATAGCTTTGTTCCAAGACTGCTTTACTAATCTACTTCTTCCTGCCTGGGCTTTTTGGGCACTGGTTTGGAACTTGTTTTATACTCTTAAATCATAGTCTACAGAAATTTAGCTACTGAGTACAAGGCTAACTTTTATGTGCCATACTGCTTGTAAGAAATCCATAAACTATTTGTAACAATTTTTAAATGAATTTTCCATAGCAATCTATACAGTGATGGCAAAAATTGGATGGTAATACTTTTGATAGTAATCTAAATTATCAGTAATGAGACAGGTCTGATTCATAATTAGCTTTGGTCCCAACTAATTCCACACAGACTTACATATCATATATGTTTTTCTCCTATGTTTTGATATAATTTGATCTTGCCACTGAAATTTTATAAGGTTCAATGCATTTTGATTCCATCCTTGTTTTTAGTGTGTTACTAGGAACCCTGTTTTTCAGAGAAGGCAATGGCAAACCACTCCACTACTCTTGCCTGGAAAATCCCATGGACAGAGGAGCCTGGTGGGCTGCAGTCCATGGGGTTGCTAAGAGTTAGACATGACTGAGCGACTTCACTTTCACTTTTCACTTTCATGCATTGAAGAAGGCAATGGCAACCCACTCCAGTGTTCTTGCCTGGAGAATCACAGGGACGGGGGAGCCTGGTGGGCTGCTGTCTATGGAGTCTCACAGAGNATGGGGTCTCACAGAGTCAGACACGACTGAAGTGACTTAGCAGCAGCAACAGCAGGAACCCTGTTTTTAGGCATATTTTCTACAAGCTATTGGATTTTCCTTCATATCAGAATATTTTGCACACTAAATCAGATTCTATGCTCGAACAATCCTACATACTTTGTGAACTCTGTGTGCTTACTTGCTCAGTCATGTCGGACTCATAGCGATCTCATGGACTGTAGCCCACCAGGCTCCTCTGTCCTTGGGGATTCTCCAGGCAAGAATACTAGAGTGGGTTGCCATGCCCTCTTCCAGGGGATCTTCCCAACCCAGGGACTGAATCCAGGTCTCCCAGTTTGCAGGCAGATTCTTTACCATCTGAGCCACCAGGGAAATTTAATAAAGCCTAAAATAATTTTTATTTCTAATGAGATTTTAGTATATCTACTAGCATTGTATTTATTAGTTTATTTTGTGGGGGTAACAATCTATGACTTCCTGTCACAAGCCAGCTGTTTGCTGGACATTCTGGTTAATAGACAAAAAGATTTAAAAAATAGCTGTCAAATAATCTTTAGGATAATTTTATGTTAGTGGTACATATTTCAGGTATTTTGCTGTTTTCACTTATGAGAAAGCATGATATGCTGTAAATTTACTTATAAGATAATGATATGTGGTATTGAAAATCCCACCTAAATGAATAGAATATATGGTTCTCACCTGTTATCCAACTTTTTCCAAGCTAGAAGAGCTTTGGTAGATAAAACTCCGCTGGAGCAAATTTATTTACATGTCTTCAGACAAGGGTTATTTTTGCATTGCTATCAGTTTTCTACAACTTGTGGAGTTATAAAATAATAGCTCCCTACAGACAATGCATAGCTTTCCAGTGAAGAACACATTTTTCCCTATAGTAATTACATTATCAAAGTCATATGTACGTTTTCTCTACTCTGCTCCTTTGCTTTCTTTCTAGAGGTAGTCAGAAAGTAACATCAATTTAATATCTTCACCAACCAACCCTTAATAAAAATGGGACTTTTTGAATGAGGTCAATACATGTGGAAATAGATACATTTCAGTTTTGAAATCTGGCATTTAATCTGGTTTTGCTTCATGAAGTTTTTATCTGAACTTGAGAAAATAATGGATTAAATTGAATTTTACAAATAATTTAAAAAGAAAAGTGTTATCTATGAGATATTTAGCCATAGATAATTCCAATACAGAACAAAAAGGAAAAAATACACTTGCTCATTAAAGATTCTAATTAAAAGAGAATTAACCACTGAATTAAAGTTGAAACAATATGGAAATTCCCTTCTGCCAAAATATACTTGGCTCCTGCAAATGGGGAATGCCTGCATATTTGTTTAAATATTTAAATTCCCTTTGGGCTTTGTCTTTTGATAAAATGACATTGTCTGTTCATTGTGTTTCCCTATCTGCTGGTTTCTTCTCTTTCCAAACCCAAAGGGCATGTCTGTAAGGGTCTTGCCTGTTCCCTGAATGAATAACACATTTGTAATAAAAGATTCTTTGTTAGAGGGTGGAGTCATTTCACAATAAAGGCATTGACACTAAGATCATAAAATTTGTGAACTCTTTCATGAATAGAGACTTCCAATGACTTTCTAAATGACTATGTAAATGCACTATGGAATCTGACCAGGATAGTCTTGATAAAATGGTGACACTAGCTGAAATTACCTGAGAAATTTTCTAGTTCTAAGGTTTCCCTTCCTTGAAATATTCCTTTTATTTATACCTTTCCTCAAGGGCCAGCTGTGGTATATTTGAGCCCTATTTCCAGAAATTTCATACTCCAGGGACTGTTTAGTTAGGCTCTGAGCCCTCAGGTTTCTAAACTCCAAGAGCTTTTCCTCTGCCTTATTATTCCACCCCATTTTACATCATAATTTATTGCTTCTACATTTTATCTCTTCAGAGTCAGATTCTTCCACTGTGAACCTTCAATGGTGTCAACTTCAATGGTGTCAATCATCATTGCCTTAGCCTCTGCTAAGACAGTAATTGTATTCTCTAGCTTAAAGTAGGTTATTTGTTATGTGAAATCTGTATGTGCTGCTTATATCCCTATCCCTCTCTATTTTACTAAGCCCTAAAAATAAGAGAAACTGGCAACCAAATCATGTTAACATATAAGAAGAGAGGACAATTACATGTATAGGCATTTTACAAGCACTTCTGGATACTAAGTCTTCTCTCCCTTGGTTATTTCTTTTCCTAAAAATTAGCTTTTTTTTTTGCTATAATTCTGAAATCAACATTCTTATAGGTATAGATTTACCAACATCATTTGAACCACTTCTTTGTTGAAAGATTATTTCATGGGGTCTGATTAAAGTAAATAATTTTATATTATATGTGCTGTGAATGTTTGAAACTCATGCTGCTCTCTAGTTATAATTCATAAGAATCAATGACAATCATATTCTGTAACTTCTTTCCCAGAAAGAATTAAACCTCTATTTTGCCCTTCATATCATGCTTGTGTTGCTCTTTCAAGACAGTGCTCTCAATTGTGATCTAAATGACCCAGAAGTTCTGAAAAGATTTGTGCTGGTTTTCACCGGTGATCTGAGCTTTGGACGGATCCCATGACCACTGTATAACTTAATGATGACTGGTGGGAGAAAAAGAAATAACAAAATGTTACTGTTAGCAGTCAGCTTAAACTTGAGCTTGAAATCTGTGCAGCCTCAGTGGACAGCATTGGCCTCCTTGCTTGTTCTTAAAATGTCTGTGGACTACTTCTGCCTCAGGACCTTTGCACTTTCTCTTCTTCTGTATATATCATTTCCTCACGGTTTTCAATCTTTATCAAAATGTTGCAATTTCAATGTTGCTGTCCTGTGGACAGTTTTTTTTAAAAATCAAGATGTCTGCTTCTTCTTACCACTCATTATCATCTGACATATATTCTTATTGATTGATCCTGTATTTTTTCCATCTCCCTCACTTTGTGGGAGAAGGCAATGGCACCCCATGCCAGTACTCTTGCCTGGAAAATCCCATGGATGGAGGAGCCTGGTGGGCTGCAGTCCATGGGGTCACGAAGAGTTGGACACGACTGAGTGACTTCACTTTCACTTTTTCACTTTCATGCATTGGAGAAGGAAATGGCACCCCACTCCAGTGTTCTTGCCTGGAGAATCCCAGGGACGGGGGAGTCTGGTGGGCTGCGGTCTATGGGGTCACACAGAGGCGGACATGACTGAAGCAACTTGGCAGCAGCAGTAGCGCACTTGACTGTGAGTCAAGGATTGTCAAGGATTGCTATGTTTGGTTCATTTCTGATTCTTTAGGGTCCAGAGCAGAACTTGTTACATAGTAAACACTCATTAAAAACTTGTTAAAGAAATGGTTGCTTCTTGAACTTCCTAGCCATGGAGCAGCATCCAAAAACATACAATTAAAAAGCACCAGCCCAGCTATTATGTCACTCGGGGAACTGGCCTTCCTTCCATTCAGGAAGCCATTATTCTACCCGCAGTTTTCAACCTGAGACTTGAGGGGTGATCACAGGAGTGAGCTTTCTTAATATTAAAGAAAAAAAAGAAAATTATTTGCACCAATGAAAAGATTAAGTCTTCCCCTGCTGCCACCCCCAACTGATTAGTATGAGTGAGGTGGAGAGGTGTGGATATAGCTAGATATTTAGTACCTTTAACTAAAAATGATAAAGCAAATATACAAGAAATACAGTTTATTTGGATTGAAACCACATCTTTCAAACATTTATCCACGATAAACATATTAAGAGTTTTTAATTATAAAAATAAGAAGAATTCTTATTTTACATTGTCAATGCAGAATTTGCCTAATAAGTAACACTTCTCATACAATATTAAAATGTTCTGAAGGGATGGTTCATTGATTAGCCCTATACCTCAAATTGTTTACACAATTTACTTAGAATAATAGAGAATAAGTAATGATTCCCAGGTGGTAAAGAATCTACCTGTCATTTCAGAAGACACAGAAGAGTCAGGTCGGATGGAGACGATCCCCTGGACTAGGAAATGACAACCTGCTTCAGTATTCTTGTCCAGAAAATTCCATGGACAGAGGAGCCTGATGGGCTACAGTCCATGGAGTTGCAAAGAGTCAGACAATACTGAGCACATAGACATACATACCAATGATAGAATATGATAAACACAAATACCGTATTACTTGATTTTTGCTTATGTCTTATGTTGCATAAAACACACAGATGTCATAGATACATAAATTATATATGTAAATTATACATGTAATATGATGCATTTCTGAATATGGCACTAAATAAAGCCATGCACAGTAAACAGAGGTGCTGAAGAAAAACAATTGGTTAATTTAAGCTCTATTTTTAGAGCATTCCTGGGCCATACCAATTTTAAGAGAATTAGAATATAATGTAATCTCTCTTTGGATCATTTATAATAGTCTAATACAATTTAAATGATTCAGATTTATGTTTATAAAGATAACTACCTTGTACTGTCGTGCAAAAATCATTCTGGTGATTCCCATCTCTAGCTACTTCAATTCTGAAAAATGAACGAGTATTGAATAAGTGGCACTACTAATCCTTCCCGTGAGCCCTCTTTCTCAAGGTCAGCCAGGAGTCAGTAACCTCATGATAAGATCTCTAAAAAATCAGGCATCTAGCCAAATTCCTACTCAAATAATTACATTTTATCTATCTAAATCCCCTATGTAATTGCATCGGAATAAAGGCTTACTTTTCCATCCATTAATTTTCTTTCATTTTATCTTAAAAGTGCTTGCAATTTTCTCATTCAGAAAAGAAGTCCAAGGACTCATTCTGAGCTTCCAGTATGATCTGGAGAAATGGAAACCTTATGCAGATCCTTCTAGTATCCATTTCTTCTTTTGCTAATAACAGTCCAGTGTTTCTTGAGGAACATGCCAGTTCCTCAGAGATAAAATGTATCTCTTAAACATGGTATTAAATAGACTTATTTAATGAAATGTGGTATTGATGAAAAAGCATTGATGAGATTTGTGATAGTCCAATCATGAGCGCTCATATGACCTACTCTATTTTTCAGCCCCTGGCCTAAGTGATTGGTTCAGGGGTGACAAGTGACCTAATTTAGCTCAGTCTAACCTCATTCATTCATTCAGTCAACACTGAACAACTGCCCTGTGACATGCACCACAGGTTCTGGGTATATGATGGTGAAAACAGACACAGAAATCCCTGCCCTCATGGAGCTTACCTTCTAGCAGGTGGTGCTTTCTGCGGTAAAAAGGAGAGTTTTCTCAGAAAAAAAAAAAAGCCAACATTCTTTCCTTCTGCTGGACTTAGAGCTGGCTGTGAGCATATACAGCTTGAACAGCTGGGACTTAAGAAAGGAGCCCACTCAGAGAGAAGCACGGCTGAGAGAGGCGATGGTGAGACTAGGTCCTGGATACGTAAACTCAAAATGTCTATCATTAGTCTTTGGGCCCTTGGATGTCTAAAGTTAGCCCAACCCCTGGATTTTCAGTAATATGCACCAATTAATTCTTCACTGGGTTAACTTAGTTGTAATAGAGTTTCGAGAGTCCCTGGTAGGCTCAGGGATAAAAGAATCCACCTGCAAGGCAGGAGATGCAGCTTTGACTCCTGGGTTGGGAAGACCCACTGGAGGGGGAAATGGCAACCCACTCTAGTGTTCTTGCCTGGGGAGTCTTATGGACAGGAGGGGCCTGGAGAGGCCACAGTCCATAGGGTTGCAAAGAGTTGGACACAACTGAGTGACTGAACAGCAACAGCGATGGCGATCAAGTCACTTGAGATGGAAACGTCCTGATCAGCCACCAGCCCGAAGGAAGTGGGCACAGTGCCACTGCGATCTCAGCGCCTGAGCTTACGTGCAAAAACAACAAAGTAGGCCTGAATGACCCATCCACAGCTCCCAGCTGGATTCTTGATTTACCTGGCCTGGGTGGAAGAAGGAAAGGTCCACAGGACACAATCCAGGGGTGGTTAATTTTGTGAAAATTAGCTGGGGACTCTCTGAGGCTGGTTGCAACACTTTACAACAGTGATTTTTGTTTGCTTTGTTTGAAAATTTAAGCTGATTTTATTTTGGAGTATTGTGTTATATACTGATGACAAACACATAAACAGAATTTGTATAAAGAGCAACATACATGTTCAATGAACACTGTAAGAGTTTAGCTGATGAAACACAGGTAAAAACCTATAGATATATGATTTTAGATGAACAGGTACACATTGAATATTTTAAAATAATTCAATTTGAGAATCAGTTCAGTTCAGTTACTCAGTCGAGTATGACTCTTTGTGACCCCATGGACTGCAGCAGGCCAGGCTACCCTGTCCATCACCAACTCCCAGAATTTACCCAAATTCATGTCCATTGAGTCTGTGATGCCATCCAACCATCTCATCCTCTGTTTTACCTTTCTCCTCCTGCCTTCAATCTTTCCCAGCATCAGCATCTTTTTCAAATAAGTCATCTCTTGGCATCAGGTGTCCAAAGTACTGGAGTTTCAGCTTCAACATCACTCCTTCCAATGAACAGTCAGGACTGATTTCCCTCAGGATCCACTGGTTGGACCTCCTTGCATTCCAAAGGAATCTCAAGACTCTTCTCAGACACCACAGTTCAAAAGTATTAATTCTTTGGCACTTAGCTTTCTTTACAGTTCAACTCTCACATTGATACATGACTACTGGAAAAACCTTCACTAGAAGGACCTTTGTTGGCAAAATAATGTCTCCGCTTTTTAATATGCTGTCTAGGTTGGCCATAGCTTTTCTTCCAAGAAGCAAATGTCTTTTAATTTCATGGCTGCAGTCACCATCTGCAGTGATTTTGGAGCCCCCCAAAATAAAGTCTCCCACTGTTTCCACTGTTTCCCCATCTATTTCCATGAAGTGATGGGACCAGATGCCATTATCTCCGTTTTCTGAATGTTGAGCTTTAAGCCAACTTTTTCACTCTCCTCTTTCACTTTCATCAAGAGGCTTTTTAGCTCCTCTTCACTTTCTGCCATAAGGGTGGTGTCATCTGCATATCTGAGGTTATTGATATTTCTCCCGGCAATCTTGATTCCAGCTTGTGCTTCTTCCAGCCCAGCGTTTCTCATGATGTACTCTGAATATAAGTTAAAAAAGCAGGGTGACAATATACAGCCTTGACGTACTCCTTTCCCAGTTCGGAACCAGTCTGTTGTTCCATGTCCAGTTCTAACTGTTGCTTCCTGACCTGCATACAGATTGCTCAGGAGGCAGGTTAAGTAAGTGTTAGTCACTCAGTTGTGCCCAACTCTTTGTGATCCAGTGGACTGCAGCCCACCAGGCTCCTCCATCCTCAGTCCATGAGATTTTCCAGGCAAGGATACTGGAGTGGGGTGACATTTCCTTCAGTGGTCTGGTATGCCCATCTCTTTCAAAATTTTCCACAGTTTATTGTGATCCACACAGTCAAAGGCTTTGGCATAGTCAATAAAGAAGAAATAGATGTTTTTCTGGAACTCTCTTGCTTTTTTGATGATGCATAGGATGCTGGCAATTTGATCTCTGGTTCCTCTGCCTTTTCTAAATCCAGATTGAACATCTGGAAGTTCACTGCTGAAGCCTAGCTTGGAGAATTTTGAGCATTACTTTACTAGCATGTGAGATGAGTGCAATTGTGTGGTAGTTTGAGCATTCTTTGGCATTGCCTTTCTTTGGCATTGGAATGAAAACTGACCTTTTCCAGTCCTGTGGCCACTGCTTCCTTTTCCAAATTTGCTGGCATATTGAGTGCAGCACTTTCATAGCATCATCTTTCATGATTTGAAATAGTTCAACTGGAATTCCATCACCTCCACTAGCTTTGTTTGTAGTGATGCTTCCTAAGGCCCACTTGACTTCACATTCCAGGATGTCTGGCTCTAGGTGAGTGATCACACCATCGTGGTTATCTGGGTCATGCAGATCTTTTTAGTGTTCTGTGTATTCTTGCCACCTCTTCTCAATATTTTCTGCTTCTGTTTGTTCCATACCATTTCTGTCCTTTATTGTGCCCATCTTTGAATGAAATGTTCCCTTGGTATCCATAATTTTCTTAAAGAGATCTTTAGTCTTTCCTATTATCTTGTTTTCCTCTATTTCTTTGCATTGATCACTGAGGAAGGCTTTCTGATCTCTCCTCGCTATTCTTTGGAACTCTGCATTCAAATGGGTATATCTTTCCTTTTCTTCTTTGCCTTTTTCTTTTCTTCTTTTCATAGCTATTTCTAAGGCCTCCTCAGATAACCATGTTGCCTTTTTGCATTTCTTTTTGTTGGAAATGGTCTTGATCCCTGCTTCTTGTACACTGTGATGAACCTCTGTTCATAGTTCTTCAGGCACTCTGAAGAACTGTCTATAAGATCTAATTCCTTGATTCTATTCGTCACTTCCACTGTATAATCATAAGGGACTTGATTTAGGTTATACCTGAATGGTCTAGTATAATCTAAATTCTCCAAGCCAGGCTTCAGCAATACGTGAACTGTGAACTTCCTGATGTTCAAGCTGGTCTTACAAAAGGAAGAGGAAACAGAGATCAATTGCCAACATCCGCTGGATCAAGTGGGCCTTAGAAAGCATCACTACGAACAAAGCTAGTGCAGGTGATGGAATTCCAGTTGAGTTCTTTCAAATCCTGAAAGATGATGCTGTGAAAGTGCTGCACTCAATATGCCAGCAAGTTTGGAAAACTCAGCAGTGGCCACAGGACTGGAAAAGGTCAGTTTTCATTCCAATCCCAAAGAAAGGCAATGCCAAAGAATGCTCAAACTACCGCACAATTGCACTCATCTCACATGCTAGTAAAGTAATGCTCAAAATTCTCCAAGCCAGGCTTCAGCAATACGTGAACCGTGAACTTCCTGATGTTCAAGCTGGTTTTAGAAAAGGCAGAGGAACCAGAGATCAAATTGCCAACATCCGCTGGATCATGGAAAAAGCAAGAGAGTTCCAGAAAAACATCTATTTCTGCTTTATTGACTATGCCAAAGCCTTTGACTGTGTGGATCACAATAAACTGTGGAAAATTCTGAAAGAGATGGGAATACCAGACCACCTGACCTGCCTCTTGAGAAATCTGTATGCAGGTCAGGAAGCAACAGTTAGAACTGGACATGGAACAACAGACTGGTTCCAAATAGGAAAAGGAGTATGTCAAGGCTGTATATTGTCACCCTGCTTATTTAACTTCTATGCAGAGTACATCATGAGAAACGCTGGGCTGGAAGAAGCACAAGCTGGAATCAAGATTGCCGGGAGAAATATCAATAACCTCAGCTATGCAGATGACACCACCCTTATGGCAGAAAGTGAAGAGGAGCTAAAAAGCCTCTTGATGAAAGTGAAAGAGGAGAGTGAAAAAGTTGGCTTAAAGCTCAACATTCAGAAAACAGAGATCATGGCATCCGGTCCCATCAATTCATGGGAAATAGATGGGAAACAATGGAAACAGTGTCAGACTTTTTTTTTTTTTGGGGGCTCCAAAATCACTGCAGCCATGAAATGGTGATTGCAGCCATGAAATTAAAAGATGCTTACTCCTTGGAAGAAAAGTTATGACCAACCTAGATAGTATATTCAAAAGCAGAGACATTACTTTGCCAACTAAGGTCCTTCTAGTCAAGGCTATGGTTTTTCCTGTGGTCATGTATGGATGTGAGAGTTGCACCATGAAGAAGACTGAACGCCGAAGAATTGATGCTTTTGAACTGTGGTATTGGAGAAGACTCTTGAGAGTCCCTTGGACTGCAAGGAGATCCAACCAGTCCATTTGAAGGAGATCAACCCTGGAATTTCTTTGGAAGGAAAAGCTGAAGCTCCAGTACTTTGGCCACCTCATGTGAAGAGTTGACTCATTGGAAAAGACTCTGATGCTGGGAGGGATTAGGGGCAAGAGGAGAAGGGGACGACTGAGGATGAGATGGCTGGATGGCATCACTGACTTGATGGACACGAGTCTGAGTGAACTCCGGGAGATGGTGATGAACAGGGAGGCCTGGAGTGCTGCGATTCATGGGGTTTCAAAGAGTCGGACACGACTGAGCGACTAAACTGAACTGAATGGAACTAAATGGTCTAGTGGTTTTCTCTACTTTCTTTAATTTAAGTCTGAATTTGGCAATAAGGAGTTCATGATCTGAGCCACAGTCAGCTCCCAGTCTTATGTTTGCTGACTGTATAGAGCTTGTGCATCTTTGGCTGAAAAGAATAAATCAATCTGATTTCGGTAATGGCCATCTGGTGATGCCTATGTGTAGAGTCTTCTCATGTTTTTGGAAGAGCATGTTTGCTATGACCAGTGCGTTCTCTTGGGAAAGCTCTATTAGCCTTTGCCCTGCTTATTGTACACCAAGGCCAAATTTGCCTGTTACTGCAGGTATCTCTTGACTTCTTACTTTTGCATTCTTGTCCCCTATAATGAAAAGGGCATCACTTTTTGGTGTTAGTTCTAGAAGGTCTTGTAGGTCTTCATAGAACCACTCAACTTCAGCTTCTTTAGCATTACTGGCTGGGACATAGACTTGGATTACTGTGATATTGAATGGTTTGCCTTGGAAATGAACAGAGATCATTCTGTCATTTTTGAGATTGCATCCAAATATTGCATTTTGGACTCTGTTTTTGGTTATGATGGCTACTCCATTTTCCCTCAGTAGTAGATATAATGGTCATCTGAGTTAAATCCACCCATTCCAGTCCATTTTAGTTCACTGATTCCTAAAATGTCAATATTCAGTCTTGCTATCTCCTGTTTGCCCACTTGCAATTTGCCATGATTAATGGACCTAACATTTCAAGTTCCTATGTAATATTGCTCTTTACAGCACTGGACTTTACTTCTGTGACCAGTTACATCCACAGCTGGGTGCTGATTTTGCTTTGGCTCCATCTCTTCATTCTTCCTGGAGTTAGTTCTTCATTGATCTCCAGTAGCACATTGGGCACCTCTGTGGAATTCATCTTTCAGTGTCCTATTTTTGTGTGTGTCTGTGTGTGTGTGTGTGTGTGCTCTCATACTGTTCATGTAGTTCATGAGGAAGTAATTTGCCATTCCCTTCTCCAGTGGACCATGTTTTGACTGCAGAAAGACCTCTAAAACTGTAGATCTTTGGAGAAATTTGATCCCAGCATCTTTGGGCTCGTATTCCATATGACTATATTACAGGCTGTTAGTTTAGTTCAGTCGCTCAGTTGTGTCTGACTCTTTGCGACTCCCTGTACAGCAGCACGCCAGGCCTCCCTGTCCATCACCAACTCCCGGAGTCCACCCAAACTCATGTCTGTTGAGTCAGTGATGCCATCTAACCATCTCATCCTCTCATTCCCTTCTCCTCCTGCCTTCAATCTTTCCCACCATCAAGGTCTTTTCAAATGAGTCAGCTGTTTGTATCAGATGGCCAAAATATTGAAGTTTCAGCTTCAACATCAGTCCTTCAGAGTGAACACCCAGGACTGGTTTTCTTTAGGATGGACTGGTTGGATCTCATTGTAGTCCAAGGGACTCTCAAGAGTCTTCTCCAGCACCACAGTTCAAAAGCATCAATTCTTCCATGCTCAGCCTTCTTTATAGTCCAACTCTCACATCCATACCTGACTACTGGAAAAACCATAGCCTTGACTAGATGGACCTTTGTTGACAAAGTAATGTCTCTCCTTTTAAATATGCTGTCTATGTTGGTCATAACTTTCCTTACAAGGAGTAAGTGCCTTTTAATTTCATGGCTGCAGTCACCATCTACAGTGAATTTGGAGCCCCAAAAAGTAAAGTCTGCCACTGTTTCCACTGTTTCCCCATCTATTTCCCGTGAAGTGATGGGACCAGATGCAGATGCTAGTTTTCTGAATGTTGATCTTTAAGCCAACTTTTTCACTCTCCTCTTTCACTTTCATCAAGAGGCTCTTTAGTTCTTCTTCACTTTCTGCCACAAGGGTGATGTCATCTGCATATCTGAGGTTATTAATATTTCTCCTGGCAATCTTGACTCCAGCTTGTGCTTCATCCAGCCCAGCGTTTCTCATGATGTACTCTGCATAGAAGTTAAATAAGCAGGGTGACAATATACAGCCTTGACGTACTCCTTTTCCGATTTGGAACCAGTGTGTTGTTCCATGTCCAGTTCTAACTGTTGCTTCCTTACCTGCATACAGATTTCTCAGGAGGCAAGTTAGGTGGTCTGTTATTCCCGTCTCTTTCAGAATTTTCCATAGTTTATTGTGATCCACAGAGTCAAAGGCTTTGGCATAGTCAATAAAGCAGAAATAGATGTTTTTCTGGAACTCTCTTGCCTTTTCGATGATCTAATGGATGTTGGCAATTTGATCTCTGGTTTCTCTGCCTTTTCTGAAACCATCTTGAACTCTGGAAGTTCATGGTTTAAATATCACTGAAGCCTGGTTGGAGAATTTTGAGCATTACTTTACTAGCTTGTGAGATGAGTGCAATTGTGCGGTAGTTTGAGCATTCTTTGGCATTGCCTTTTTTTGGGATTGTTATGAAAACTGACCTTTTCCTGTCCTGTGATCACTGCTGAGTTTGCCAAAAATGCTGACATAGAGTGCAGCACTACACGCCAAAAAAAAAAAAAAAAAAAAAAAAGGCCTTAGCTTAAATGAACTATTTCAGAGATATAATTTCTTTTACTGTTTCTAGCTATTCCATTTAATGGAAATATGCTCCCTCTAATAATATATGCTTTTCTAATAATATAATAATGATATGCTTTTCTGTTTAGACTATAACTAGATCAAATGACCTATACTGCTCAAAGTTCTTGTAAATTATATAACCTGCTCCATCCTTGATGTTATGTTTCCATAGGAGATTGAATGATGCTCCCTATTCAAGTAGCAGTTGGGGAGCTGAGGCATTCATCTCATAAACTAAGTTAAGTAACTCTCAAGAAAGACTCACCATCACATCATAGATTAGAATTATAGAACTTAATCAGAATGTCAGAACTTGGAATCCCAAGAAACCTTGGCAAATCATCTGGATCACCATTTCTCACACTTCAGTGTGCACAGAATGGGTGGGGGGTTGTTAAAACACATATTGCTAGATCACATCCCAAACTTTTTTATTCAGTATGTCTGAACTGGACCTTGAAAATCTGTATTTATATCAAATTCCCCAGGCTGCTGGTGGTGGTGGTGGTTGTGCAACCACACTTCAAAAGTCATTAATTTAGTCCTGCCTTCTTTCTTTAAGCAGAACAGTATTTTTAGCTCTATTTTGCTTATGAGACCATGGGAGTTGAGAAAAGCTACATAGTTTTTGGAGATCATATAACTGATCACTGGATATTTTTAATGCAATGATATCAGAATTTTCTTGACAATGATGCTGGTCATGTGACTTTAGCATTGTGACCTCATTTACTCACCTCTGACAAACAATTGTGCTCATCTTTTCGAATTCTAATGGTATTCAAGTCTGAAAATTTATATATATATATATGCTAAATAATATAATCAAAGTTGAGAGTCAAGCAGAAGGACTGGAGTTGATTTTAATAGAAAATGGGAGCCTCAGTTTAAATACAGGACATAAAGAGACATAAAGAGTAGGTGCATTAGACATATTAATTTTATGTGATTTGATTAGAAGAACAAACTAGAAGGAAGCTAACCAGCAAACAGGATTGTAATCACATGAGTATCGAGAGAATAGAGACTTTCAAAAATAGAGAGGAGTCGAGTTGGATATAGCCCTGCCCTGCCCTTGGGGATCTTCCCAACACAGGGGTGGAACCTGCATCTCAAGTCTCCTGCCTTGACAGGCGGGTTCTTTACCACTAGTGACACCTTGGAAGCCCTACCGAAAGATGTGCTGCGTTTAGTCGTTCATTCATGTCTGACTCTTTGCAGCCCTATGGACTGTAGCCCGCCAGGCTGCTCTGTCCATGGGGATTATCCAGGCAAGAAATACTGGAGGGTGTTGTCATGCCCTTCTCCAGGGGATCTTCCCAACCCAGCAATAGAACCCAAGTCTCCTGCATTGCAGGCAGATTCTTTATCATCTCAGCCACCATAAGGAGAGGGAATTATCATTATATTTTGCAAAAAGAATGTAAGTGGTAAGTTGTGTAAGGCATTTCAGTAGAGTGATGAAAGGGAAGCCAGATTTCAAGTGGTTAAGAAGAAAATGTATAGATGGGAATGGCAATTTCTGAGTCACAGAGCACTTGAACAAAATTTAAAATCTACTGTTTTCCTTTTAAAGATTTATTTATGGTTCTGTCTATATATCCTGTCCTGAGGCTTTAATTTCTGATACTGGGAAGTAATTTAAAGCTATAAAACATTCTTCTATCATTTGATCTCCACTATAACTGCTGTAATCTGAACTATACAAAGACAATGGCAACAAGAATTTAGAAGAAAAGCAACATTTTTAAGTCTTGGATTATTACTTTGGCTTAGCTGGATGGACAGCTATAATGTCAGTGGCCCAGATTAAGCATCTAAGAAAAATAAGCCATTGGAGAAAAAATTGAGCTAACTTCAACTGACTTAATTACTGGGAGGTACACATTCATTACTGAGATGATTTCCTTAATAAACTTTTTAGATAGTCTTGTTTCAAATTGTCTTCCAAATGCTTTCATTTATATTAGTTCTTGTTACACTGCACTAACACCCAGTTAATAAGGTTTACATAAGGAAACCAGAGATCAAAAAGGTTAAGTTATTTTCCCCTAAATCACACAACATGTGAAATACTGAGGCAGAGAGAACACCCAGGCTTCTTGACTGTGTTAAATGGTGATATTCAATACATACAGGTTTTCCTGGTGGCTCAGTGGTAAAGAATCCACCTGCCAATGTAGGAGTTGCCAGAGGCACAGGTTTGATTGCTGGGTGGGGAAGATCCCCTTGAGTAGGAAATGGCAACCCACTCCTATATTCTTGCTTGGGAAATCCCATGGACAGAGGAGCTTGGGTAGCTACATACAGTCCATGGGCTTGCAGAGTTGGACATGAATGAGCAACTAAGCATGTGTGTGCATACACACACACACACACACACACACGCACATTCATTAGGTATATAATGTAAGTCAAATATGTAGTTTTAAATGTTTAATAGCACCCCCCCAAAAAAACAGAAATGAATGAATTTCATAACCTCTCTTATTTTAATCTGACATATCCAAACTATTACTTCCAAAATTTGCACATCAACATGTGTTAATAGGTACTGTATTGTACGATGGCAACCCACTTCAGTATTCTTGCCTGGGAGATTCCATGCACAGAGAAGCCTAGCAGGCTCTGGTCCATGGGGTTGCTAGAGTTAGACATGACTTAGCAACTAAACCATTGCCTAGTATAGCTTGAAACTACCGAGTTGCTTAAGGTTGCAGCTTGTAAGTGTTAGTGGCAGAGGTCTTATTCATGAGTACTAATGACTACATTTGATCCTTGACACAGGTTTGCACTGGGAGGGGCCTACTTTCATGCAGATATTTTTCAATAAATACTGCATGATCTGTGGTTGGTTAAATAAGCCAAACACAGATATGGAGGGATCTCTACAGGACTTGAATATCTGGAGATTTTGGTGTCCTAGGTCTAAGAACCAATCCCCAATGGCTACCAAGAGAGGACTATATTAATAAGAGGAAATATATTTGTAATATACTTCAGCTGATGGCTGGTGGTGTAGAGATGCCCTATCCAATAGTAGCCACTATTCCTAGGGCTATTAAAATTAAAAATAAATTTAATTAAATTAAGTAAAATTAAGAATCCATTTTTTCAGTCACACTAATCATGTTTCAGGAACTCCATAGTCCCATGTGGCTAGTGGTTACTGGGTAGCAAGTGTAGAGCTCCTTTCACTGTTCTCGTTAAAGATTCTCTTTAAGCATTCAACAATACAGAGATATATTATTTTTCTGCAATTCAGAGTCCCCGTTCATGCTCCTGATCCAATTTTCCCTCTACTTCCTAGAGGTATACGCTGTAAACAATTTGATATACAATTTTCTAATTCCTTTCTATGTAGTTTGTACATATGAACATGCATATGTGTTACTTTCTGGTTACTTATATGAATGGCATCATTCTTTATGGATTTTGTAGTTTGCTTTTATTCACTTAAGATTTCTTGGGAGAATTCCATATTCACACACACCTGTCTACATCATTTATTTTAATAGTTTATAGTATTCCATCATGTTTACAGTATATATTTTAAAAATACATCTCTGTGTACTTAGTCTATTTTTAATATTTTGCTCTTGTAAACAATGAAACAATGAGTATCATTTTGCATACTCTTTTTGCATTTGTGATAGTTTTTCTTTTGAACAGTTTTCTAAAGGTTTACTTCATCCTGTTTTAAGCATATCTAANTAATTTTGATAGATATTTGAATCTGCCTTTCAAAAGTACTTTCATATTTGAAATGCCACCTTTATCTCAGGCTAAATTTCTATATACAAATGACTTGCCTCTTAACTAATTCTTTCCCATGATCAATTTTCCTATCCCTGAGTAAATATTTTTTAATTTACCAAGGATCTTAGTATATTTTAATACCTACTATCACAAGTCTGATTATTCATTCAATCATTTAATGTCTTTATTAATCCTGAAAATTATTTCTGTCATATGAAACTTAGAATCAGATCAAGCCTTCAGCCTGAACTCAAAGGGCAAATCCATTTACAATACAATACTGTATTTAGAGTATTTGGGTACATTTCCTTTGAATTTATCAGAAATCAAGATATAGTAGGCAGTGGGCAATGCATAGAATTGCTAGTTAACAAACCTATTTCATCTAGAAGACAAGAGATGTTTTAGAGAGTTGCTCAGTCTTTATTGAATGAGGAAGATCAACCTTACAGGTAGCTTTTAAATCATGTATTTTAAGAATAAATAACCTCTTTGCAATGACCACTAGCATTCAGATTTTGATGCATTATGTTTTGGTACTGATTTATCTCCAAAATCCTTTAGAATGTCATATCTCCAAAATTCTTTTATTTTCTTTGTTCATATCTCCAAAATTCTTTTCTTTTCTTTTTTCATATTTCCAAAATTCTTTAACACAATTAAACCTATGTTTTAGGAGTTCCTTTCTGAAGTAAGAGAAAGTAAACATTTCAATTATGTTTTTCTATTGTGATTGCCCTTCAGCTCAGGATACATGTAAAAATGATAATTCATAACATTTAAGAATTGAAGTACAATTAAATGTTTGTGTGGATCAGCTGGCATAACATATTTATTCATTTCAAATAAAGAGGGTAAAAGGATGAGAAAAAACTTTTCAAATCTACTAGCTGTTTCCCTAGTAACACCATTTATTTTAAATTTAAAACATTTTAGGAAAGTTTTGCAGTTCTAAGAAAAAGCTGCAAAATTCAAGCCTTTCCAAATGAAAATCTGAAGCAAGAAAAGAAAACCTTCTTTCTTTTTAATAAGTCATATTCAAGGGAGGCGCTTTTTCTCTAAAATCTCTTCTGTTTACTATAAACCTAAGAGAAAACTTTGTGGGTGTAGAAGAGTTGAGCACATGCCTGGGCTATTTGAAACTAAACTGAAAGGAGAAAAAAACTCCTAGGCATTGATGCAGACTAAATCATAAACCACAGAAGTCTGTATTTCCCCCCATTCAATATATGTAGTTTGAGAGTTTCAAAGATATCTTCCAGACTTCTATCAAAAACTAAATTAAAAAAAATGAGAAAATTAACTATGTGAGGGTAAATAAATTCCTAAGGTGATGTAGTAATGCGTATTTTAGTGCTCTTTGTATTTTCACTGTATTTTTTGTACCAGTGTGCCAAAGAACATTTTCATACTTCAGTCATCTGTGTGATTAATTCAAAATTGTACATTCTTACAATTGGAACATGTTGTGTTAATTTGTTTCAGTTTCACACCACTAAGATACAGGATGTCACACTTTTAGAAACATCAAAATAGCAACTGAAACCCAGTGAACGTGAAACTCTGTTGAGAAGTTCCATATTCTGCAAAAATCAGATGTTTCATTTTGTCTTCCTTCTATACCAAACAAAAAGCACCCAGAGAACAATTTGAGGATTGGAGTCATTTTCTGTGTGTTCTATTAAAAAAAATATCCCCTTGGTTTTTCGACTGTCAAAGACTCTTTCTGGGTCTGAAACAAGTTCGAGTGGAAGGGTAAAGAATATTTCCAAAGGCCTTTGCCATGCAATGTACAGTGTACAACTTACTGGGACTCCAGTAAATCATGATTTCTTGCTTCGTGGCCTCACCCCCCAACACTCACACACGTGGATTCCTGCAGTGGAAATGACAGGACCGACCTCCCTGCAGATGACTGAAGTCTGTTAAGCTATCATTCAACAAGCAAAAATAACATGTCAAAGAGTGGTGCTTCCGAAAGTATCTGTGTTTGGTTTTTCCCAGGCCATTAAATTGATTCAAATATAATTCTATATTCTTCAGAAGAGGGAAAGATAATTTAAAATGTAGCTATTATAATATATCTAACCAAATACAATTATGTTGAAGGTTGTGCTGGAAAACATCCAAGTAAATATGTTTTTAATGTTTATGGTACTATATCCAGATCAGGGTTTCTCAATATTGACACTGCTAAAATCTGGATCCAATAAATCTTTGCTGTAGTGGCTGTATCCTGCATCATAGGGTGTTTAGCCCATCCCTGGCCTTTACCTACTAGGTCCCGGCAGCAAAGTTTCCCCCACGCCACCCCACCACGTGCACACACAGAGTTGTGACAACCTAAAATATCTCCACTTCTTGACAATTGTCACCTGGAACACAAAATATCCTAGACCATGGATTTGCTTGTTTTCCACGTTCAAAGATAGTTTGCTTATGAGTCCATTCACCCATTCATAATTTTGATTTTAATTTAAAGGTTTTAGTGTAAGGGATCAGAACATTTTTCCCTTGTGAAATCAGAATGATTGAATTCTATCAAAACCTCATTTAAGTAGGGTCAGGAAAAGGAATATGTTGAGTACATTTGAAGGGATCAAACAGGATAAAAATTATTGCAATTGGTAATCGTCTTGCTGCAGTAGGTAAAATATAATGAGAGCTGGGAGGGTATCAATATTCCTACAGAAGTACTAAAAATCTATAGAATCGTTACTTCCTCTTGATGAACTTACATACAGAAGAACAAAAATGGAGGAAGGAGAAAGAAAGCTGACTCCACTAAACAGCTGATAAAGATAGTTCACATTTACTGGGCACTTACTCTGTGCCAATAACAGTATTACGTACTTAACAGATGTGACTTCATCCTTGAAAAATTACCACTATTATTCTGATTGTACAAAGGAGAAAACTGGTATTTAGCAAGATTAAATAACTCCCCCAGTTTTATATCTAGAAAGGATTAGAATTAGAGTGAGGTAGGCTCAACTCCTAGGCCAATGAAATATGATGCACTGACTATGTTGGTTTACCTTTAAAAGATTGCATTATTCATGAAAAATATTTATCTTCCAGACTATTTTAAGATATACAGTGACTTTAAATTCATCAATATGTATTCAGCAAAAAAAAAAATATTTTGTGACTAATGAATCCAAGGGGCTTCCCTGGTGATTCAGATGGTAAATAATCTGCCTGCAATTTGGGAGACCTGGGTTCGATCCCTGGGTGGGGAAGATCCCCTGGAGAAGAGAATGACAACCCATTCCAGTGTGCTTGCAAGGAGAACTCCATGGACAGAGGAGATGGAGAGTTACAGTCCATGCATGGAGTCGCAAAGAGTTAGACACGACTGAGCGACTAACACACACACACACACACACACACACACACACACACACACACACACACAATGAATCCAAACATCTTTAGATCAGTTCATATAATATACAGCTTCCCTGGTGGCTCAGCTGGTAAAGAATCTGCATACAATGTGGGAGACTTGGGAAACCTGGGTCTGATCCCTGGGTTGGAAAGATCCTCTGGAGAAGGCAACGATACCCACTCCAGTATTCTGGCCTGGAGAATTTCATGGACAGTATAGACCATGGGATCACAAAGAGTCAGACACAACTGAGCAACTTTCACTTTCACTTTTTCAGGATAATATATATGTATGAGTGTGTCTGGGAAGAGAAAAATAATATAATGTATTCCAAGAAAAATACAAATAATTTCTTTAAAGAACACTGTTTCAGATTATTTTTACATTCTAGTTCTTCTCATTACTGTGGACAATTGGCCATACTGAAAATTTAAATCTTCAGGACTACAAAATCTGCTTTAGGTGTTTTGTGTTGCCAATTCATAATTTGTATAACATAAAGCATGTGTATCTCATTTTATGAATTATACACAGTCCAAGAGTTTCCGACCCATCAAATTTAGTTATAAAGTGTAAGAGCATAGGTTTCAGGTTTTGTTGTCAGGAATCTTTACGGTCAGATTCCATTTTCACTATATTTAGAACTCAATTTTTTAATCTGTAAAAATGAGTATAAAAATAGTGTTTAAGTTCAGTTCAGTTCAGTCACTCAGTCATCTCCGACTCTTTGCAACCCCATGAATCACAGCACGCTAGGCCTCCCTGTCCATCACCAACTCCCGGAGTTCACTCAAACTCATGTCCATTGAGTCCGTGATGCCATCCAGCCATCTCATCCTCTGTTGTCCCCTTCTCCTCCTGCCCCCTATCCCTCCCAGCATCAGGGTCTTTTCCAATGGGTCAACTCTTTGCAGAGGTGGCCAAAGTACTGGAGTTTCAGCTTCAGCATCAGTCCTTCCAATTAACACCCAGAACTGATCTCCTTTAGGATGGACTGGTTGGACCTCTTTGCAGTCCAAGGGACTCTCAAGAGTCTTCTCCAAATAGTTTTTTACCTCGTTAATTTCCTGTATGTTTCAGATGATCAGATATAATGTATGTACAGCAATTACCACCTCCTCCTCCTTTGCAATAAATTTTCATTAAGTGGTTGCTGTTCATTAAGTGGTTCGTGCATCTGTGTGCTTTGTTGTTCAGTTGCTAAGTTGTGTCCAACCCTTTTGCAACCCCTAGTCTGCCAGGCTCCTCTGCCCATGTGATTTTCCAGAAGAGAGTACTGGAGTGGGTTGCCATTCCTTCTCCAGGGGATCTTCCTGAACCAAGGACTGAACACCCATCTCCTGCATTGGCAGGTGGATCCTTTACCGCTGAGCCACCAGGGAAGCCATCTAGTGTATGCGTAGGCCCAGTGCTTTTTCATGAAGAGATAGTTAAGTTCAGTCATGTTTCTATTGAACAGTTATCTTCAAGCCACGCCTACCTTACCAGGAGTCACTTGAAAGCTGTTTCTATTATGGTCTTAGTAATTGCTCAAACATTAACAAAAGTTGTGGCCATGGTCCTGTAGCTGGTGAGGCAGGTGAGGAGGAGCTGATGATCTTGCAAAACTCCTAGCAGCGGTTCTGGTGGCATTTTCAAGTAGAGAAGTGACTGGTACTCCAGCAGGGGTTGTAGACTGAAGTCATCTGCTTGATATCTTCAATTATAGATGCTTCTTATCTTCTAATCAAGACCCTGTTTAACAGGGTCTCTAGGGAGCCTCTTTATTACACTCTACCTTCCTCCTTTCCCTCTCAGAGTTGTTTCCCACTGTTAGGTATTATTGCCGGCCTAGCATCCCTGTCCTCTTCTTTGACCTACACAACCCTAATTTTTCTTTGTGAAGCCACCCTTCTATTTTCTGCCATGTGGTTTTGGTGGTCTTGATCCCTTCCTTAATCCAAGACTGGCCCTGATTGGCTTAAGCCAATTAGAATACCCACACTTCTGGTCAAAATGATTGGTTTGGGACTGAGCACTTAAGACAATCATAGTCCAGGTGATGAGAGGCGACTTCGCTGGGGTGTCCCAGAATCTTTCTCTGTTTTTCCTAGATGTGCGGTAAGGATATGTGAGCTGTGGAACATTGATAGCCGTGTTGCTACCATAAGGTAAGATCATGGGGCTCAGGGCAGCCTCTGGGAAGAGATTCAAGTTGCTGGATGAAACCTAGCCTGCAACCAGATCTTCATTGGTACATTATGGCTAAGGAAGCCAGTAAACATCTTTTTTTTCTCTTTGGCCAATGTGTGGACGGTTTTCATTTACCCTATAGAACTCTTGACCCACCCCTATTTTCTTTTCATAATATCCTAATCTTTTATTATAGAACTGACACCGTGCCTTACATTATGGTTATTTATGTACATGTATTCTGCACTAGTTTCAGGGGTGGTGGTTGGGTAGAAAGGAGAATTTAGGTGACTTTCTTCTTTCTCTCCCTCTGGGAAATGGTAGTATTTTTATATGTAGTTAGTATTTAGCGGGGATTATGGTTGAATAAATGAATGAATAATGAATATACACCTGTAATAATACAGCTGTATTTAAATGCAGTTTTAAATTTTTCAGGATTGGCAAGGTGATCCTCTTTGCAATTTGCTTTTCGAATCCCCAAAGAACTAATGAGTTAGTTGAGTATTATTCATATTTAATTAACCTATCTCCATCGGGATAAAAAGGGAAATATAAGAGATTATGAACCATTGCTCTGATCTTGGGTAGCAGAAAAATTTTGTGGTCCCAGAGTAGAAATAAGAAACGAATCCATCTGTTACTTTTAGTTATCTTTCTTTCTCCCTAAGAAAACAGTGTGTGATGAGGTTACATATGGCAGTGGGTGGCGGCCTCATCATTAGATATAGATAACAGGTACCCTGAGACTTGTTTAATTCACTAGGAACGGCAAGAATAACAGCCCCAGCAGCCACCAAACAGCAGGTGGATATCTCTCAGAGCTTGGGAATAATAAACTCAGGACTATCCTCCACGTATTCATGGTCCTCCACTACTTGTTTTTTTTAATATGTTTATTTATTTATTTATTTTCATCAGAATGATTTGGTATCTGTGTAAGGATCCAGAGGGGAAATGCTGCTGGAACAATAATATCAGTTTTTAGAAAGATTCAGTTTGATCAATATTGGATTGGAGTTTAATATGCACTCATGTCACCTTCTCCGGTGGCTCAGAGGTTAGAACACCTGCCTGCAATTCAGGAGACCCGGGTTCAATCCCTGGGTTGGGAAGATCCCCTGGAGAAGGAAATGGCAGCCCCCTCCAGTATTCTTGCCTGGAGAATCCCATGGACAGAGGAGCCTGGTGGGGTCGCAAAGAGTCGGACACGACTGAGTGACTTCACTTTCACTTTCATGTCACCTTATAAGTGACACAAACGATACCAGTTTCATGTGCCACTCTTCTCTTAGGGAGCAGTGACTTCTTCATATGGAGGTCACCTTTGTGTGTGTGTGTGCAATTGGGTTGGGGGGGCGCACAGTGCAAGTTCCTCTTTACTCATGCTAAGTTAGCCCCATCTAAGACAGAAGATGGAGAAGGCAGCGGCACCCACTCCAGTACTCTTGCCTGGAAAATCCCATGGACGAAGGAGCATGGTAGGCTGCAGTCCATGGGGTCGCTGGCAGTCGGACACGACTGAGTGACTTCACTTTCACTGTTCACTTTCCTGCATTGGAGAAGGAAATGGCAACCCACTCCACTGTTCTTGCCTGAAGAATCCCAGGGATGGGGGAGCCTGGTGGGCTGCCATCTCTGGGGTCGCACAGAGTCGGACACGACTGAAGCAACTTAGCAGCAGCAGCAGCAAGACAGAAGAACAACAGCTAGACAAAATAGCTCTAATTCCGTGTTATGTGAAGGTCAAGTTTTTGTCTGGTAAAGGCAAAAGGCTCTGATCACACCCACTCTGAGTGTTGCTGATATAGCTTCGTGTGTGCATGCTTAGCTGCTTCAATCATGTCCCACTCTTCGATTTCATGGACTGTAGCCCGCCAGGCTCCTCTGTCCATGGGATTCTCCAGGCAAGAATACTGGAGTGGGTTGCCATGCTCTCCTCCAGTATATCTTCCCCAACCAGGGATCAAACTTGTGTCTGTTATGTCTCTTGTGTTGGCAGGTGGGTTCTTTACTGCTGAGCCCTTGGGGAAGCCCCCTGATATAGCTTCACTGGAGCTCAAATGTTGGCTCCTCTGTGAATATTGAGCTATAGTTTCTCACTGTCTCAGAGCTGAGCTTTCTCTTAATCGATGAGCACCTGGTTCTTCCTTGTTATTTTCATTACAATCATTATTTGATACTTTGTCAAACTGGTGAGTCTGATTCCTGAATCTGTTCTAAAGAGAGGATCTAATCCCTTAAGAAATTGTACACCACCTCTTAAAATAGATTGGAGTTACATCCATAGGGCCACTGGGATTGTTTCTGGAAGATGGCTGCAGTGGCAGTTTAGACCCTCAAACCGCTTGTTGTGAACTTGGCTTTGTCCCTATGCCTGGTGATGCTGGAAAAATTACTTATTTTATTCATGTTGCAGTTTCTCTTCTGAAAAATGGAATAAAAACAATAATGCTTTCATAAAGTCAAAGTAAGACATCTGTTTGTGACTTTTTAAAATTAATTAATTAATTTTAATTGGGGGCTAATTATAATATTGTAGTGGTTTTTGCCATACATTGACATGAATCAGCCATGGGTGTACACGTGTCCCCCATCTTGAACCCCCCTCTCACTTCCTTCCCCATCTCATTTAGCACAGTACTTTACTGGCATTTAGCTAATGCACAGAACATGTTAGCTATTATGGTGAAAACTCTATGTTTACCACACTGAATTTGTAAAAGGACAGAAACAAGAAAAGGATAAATTGGTACTGCCTTAAACTCCTGCAATCCCTGTCAAGAGAAAAATCATCAGTGAACCTACATCACTAAATTCTGAGCTGCTGGGTTGGCAAGTCCATGTCTGCTCGGGAATAATGATAGCAGATGTCAGCATCCCCACGCCAGCCACTGAAAGACACAGTGAGAACCCCTGCATGCTGCTCTGTGACTGAAAGTACCCTTTCAAGGGGAAGTTTTATTTTCTCTTAACCTTTCTCACTCTGTTGTTTTTCATAATTAAAAAAGTGAAACTTTTTTAATTAAAATAATGTGAGGTCAGTTAGGAATGTCCTGGTGACTCTTTTTTGTAATGCATAATAAATAGACTATCTGAAGAAATAAATCATACTAATTTCTGGTTAGCTGGCTCACACTGATTTGAAAGCATTCTCCTACACCGTTCCATGAATATTTGTGGCTTGATTAAGTGAATATTGACCAATGAATGAAAATTGATGAATGATATTTTGGGGTTACAAGTTACATCTCTTTTTAACTAGAATTTATGCAGAGCTAGAACCAGAATCATACCAAAGCCATACAAAATTCCTCCTTGAGAAATCCCTTTAAAAGAATATAAATGGAAGGGAAGAATTGTGTTAACCCAAAAGTTAACAGTTAACCCAACTTGGTAACAGCTTTTACATTGCTCTTTGTTTTACAATGGATGATCATGGAATACTGAGAAATACAAATACCCACCTCCTAAAAAAGGGAAAAACATGCTTTCCATTTATTTTCAACCAAGGATCACTTAGATTAACAATTGAGTGTATGTTTTTCTAGTCACATAAATACATATATAAAACTAAGTTTATTTTACTACAACCTGAAGGAGGAAATGGCAACCTACTCCAGTATTCTTGCCTGGAGAATCCCTGTGGGCAGAGGAGCCTGGCAGGCTACAGTCCATGGGTTTGCAAAGAGTTGGATATGACTGAGCAACCAAGCACAGCAGCACACTTTACTAAATTACTTTACTTTTCTCTTCTCTTTATTTTAGAAATAAAATGTGCATTAAAATCAAACTATATAAAATATAAAGAAAGAAATGGAAAGTTTTATGTAATCTCACACTCTGGAGTCGGTCTACTCAAAATGTGGTTGACAGACCTTGGATGGTCTATCTCAGACTCTTTGTTACTAGTCTGCAAGGAGACAGGAAACAAAAACTTTTTGTAGCAATTTGAAATTTTAATTATATTTTACAAACTGTGGATTCCCATAGGATTAAGATAATAATAATAACTTTAAAAAACTGCTTCTTCACTACAGATTGATTAAAAAGCATTGGACTAAAGAGACACTGTTTTCANGTAGATATAAATATTATTATTGAAAGTGAAAGCTTTCAATTTCAATAATAATAACTTTTAAATACTCAGGTTCTTCATTACAGATGGATTGAAAAGCCCTGGACTAAAAAGACACAGTTATATATATATATATGCTACTATGTTTATATATATTTATATCTACTTATCCCTCTACATACATACATATATTTATTCATAAGATATATCAGTTCAGTTCAGTTCAGTCACTCAGTTGTGTCCGACTCTTTGCAGTCCCATGAATTGCAGCATGCCAGGCCTCCCTGTCCATCACCATCTCCCGGAGTTCATTCAGACTCACGTCCATCGAGTCAGTGATGCCATCCAGCCGTCTCATCCTCTCTTGTCCCCTTCTCCTCCTGCCCCAATCCCTCCCAGCATCAGAGTCTTTTCCAGTGAGTCAACTCTTCGCATGAGGTGGCCAAAGTCCTGGAGTTTCAGCTTTAGCATCATTCCTTCCAAAGAACACCCAGGACTGATCTCATTTAGAATGGACTGGTTGGATCTCGTTGTAGTCCAAGGGACTTTCAAGAGTCTTCTCCAACACCACAGTTCAAAAGCATCAAATCTTCAGTGCTCAGCTTTCCTTACAGTCCAACTCTCACATCCATACATGACCACAGGAAAAACCATAGCCTTGACTAGATGGACATTTGTTGGCAAAGTAATGTCTTTGCTTTTGAATATGCTATCTAGCTTGGTCATAACTTTTCTTCCAAGGAGTAAGCGTCTTTTAATTTCATGGCTGCAGTCACCATCTGCAGTGATTTTGGAGCCCCCAAAAGTAAAGTCTAACACTGTTTCCACTGTTTCCCCATGTATTTGCCATGAAGTGATGGGACCAGATGCCATGATCTTCACTTTCTGAATGTTGAACTTCAAGCCAACTTTTTCACTCTCCACTTTCACTTTCATCAAGAGGCTTTTTAGTTCCTCTTCACTTTCTGCCATAAGGGTGGCGTCATCTGCATATCTGAGGTTATTGATATCTCTCTCAGCAATCTTGATTCCAGCTTGTGTTTCTTCCAGCCCAGCATTTCTCATGATGTACTCTGCATATAAATTAAATAAGCAGGGTGACAATATACAGCCTTGGCGTACTCCTTTTCCTATTTGGAACCAGCCTGTTGTTCCATGTCCAGTTCTAACTGTTGCTTCCTGACCTGCATATAGGTTTCTCAAGAGGCAGGTCAGGTGGTCTGGTATTCCCATCTCTTTCAGACGTTTCCACAGTTTATTGTGATCCACACAGTCAAAGGCTTTGGCATAGTCAATAAAGCAGAAATAGATGTTTTTCTGGAACTCTCTTGCTTTTTCGATGATCCAGCGGATGTTGGCAGTTTGATCTCTGGTTCCTCTGTTTTTTCTAAATCCAGCTTGAACATCTGGAAGTTCACGGTTCACATATTGCTAAAGCCTGGCTTAGAGAATTTTGAGCATTACTTTACTAGCGTGTGGGATGAGTGCAACTGTGTGGTAGTTTGAGCATTCTTTGGCATTGCTTTTCTTTGGGATTGGAATATATACATGAAATTTTACAACAAAGTTGAAATTTTAACCAAAATGAAATTCTAAGAGTAAAACACACATGCAGAATATATGTTTTACTGTTTAATCCTCAAAATAGCAGCAGGAATGTGCTACAATGATTATCCCTCATTCACCAAGAGATGTCTATAATGTCAACCTGGTAGTAATTTTCAGCAGAAGCTGCTTAAAGAAATTCCAAATAGAAATACGCATTAGAAATTATGAAACGATAAAAAAGTAACTTCAGGACTTGTGTCAGTCCAGTGGTTAAGACTCCATGCTTCTAAAGCAGAAGATGTAGGTTTGATCTCTGGTCAGGGAACTAAGATCATGCCTGCCACACAGCACATCCAAAAAACAAACAAAAAAGAGGGCAAGAAAACAATTTTGAAATAACTCAGGAATCCAGAGAGTGGACTTAAAGAGTCAATAAAATCCCACTGCTTTATTTTATAGGTGAAGACACTGAAATCTATAATAAATACGTGCAAATTGGTTGACACTATGTAGCCTGGAAACGTGTATGGACATTGTTAGATTCAGGATGAATTTCCAAGACTTCAGAGTCTCTTTCCTTTGTTATACTGAGGAATTGATGGTAGAATCACTGTTAATTGTAGACATTGCCACCTACTCTCTCCTTCAGGTAACAACTGATGTTGATTCCAAAGATGGGAGTCAGGCCTGGAGTCAAGGGCGGGTCATCCTTAGGGGAAATCAAGAGTGACTGTGTTGACCATTCTACTTTAACCAGACAGGAACGATAAGTAAAAATTTCTGGGAAATTCTCTGGAAATCTGAGATAGGTCTACATGGTCAAATAAGATAATGCAAGAACAGGAGAACATTTTGCCAACAATTTGTTTGATACTTTCATTTGCTTTATGTCAACACATCCCTAAATTTGGCATTTGAGCAAAGATCTGGGTCACTGGTTTTGCTTACTACAGGTTTATTCTATAGATGAAATTTTTATCTGTAAAAAGCTAACTTGCATGCTCCTTCAGTCAGCTCAGAAGTTGTACATGCATGACAAATTATTCTTTGTCTCTATTTTCCCCTTCCTCTGAAAGAAAATCAAATATCTACTTTATACGTATGGCAATTCTGATAGAGGAATTTGACATATATGCCCACTGAAAAGTTACTGATTTACTTTATTTTTAATCTGCAATAAGAACTTAATTCATCAGTCAAGGAACTTTTTCCCCCCTTGCTCTATGAGAAATTGAATCATAGTGATGAAGCCAAGCTAATTTATCTCAATTCTGAGAGGCTTTTTTACCAGCCACACCTGTATCATCCTGTAGCCATCTGAAATACTTCACATTAAGTCTGGCTATAATAAGGTCAACCATCTGATATAGATCATTAATCTCACACTTCAAAAGAAGTGAGAATTTCAGTGGGAAGCTTTCACATCTGGTATTCTACTTGCTGATTTTTGCAATCCAAATCCTGATAATTGATTGCCAAATCTCTATCATCACTTACTAAGCCCAGAACAAAGAAAAAAAAAATTTTTTTTTTGAGTCACTTTGTATTTCAAAGGATATGTAGTACTGGTTCTATTTTTTAGATTTATATGTAGCTACTTATATAAAAAAGTCAAAAGAGTATATAAACTAAATGATAAAGAAGTTACCTACAATGAGAATTGTGTTTTTATTTCTTATTTGGTTTGTATTTAAACTTTTCAATGTAATTATTATTGCTTATTTAAAAGTAAGTTTTTAAGAGTAGAATATCATATATAATTTTAGTTATTTAAATAAACTTTTAAATGTGAAAATTATTTTAATTTAATGAGAAAATGAGTGTGCTTAATAGTTGTTATATATGTGGTGGGTTTAGTAAGGAAGAAGTAATATATACTTGAGTTTTATACACAATGAATCTGCATTTAAAAGCTTGACTGTTTATTGTTCATAGGGTTGCCAAGTGAAAAACAGGCTAAGAAGATAAATCTGAATTTCAGATACCACGAGAGCATTTTTAAGAATAAATATGTTCCAAGCATTTTATGGAATATAGATTTCAAAAATTATTTGTTGCATAGTGAAATTTAAATTTAATAGTCTTCTGCAAAATATGGCAACTCTAATAATTGCATAGGTGATCTCTGTCTGATTAACCTATGAAATTTTTTCTTATGTTAGATAGAAAGAATGTTACGTATTAATATATCATTGGTTACTCTGAAAATTACAGGAGGAACCATCAGAGAGATTTCCCATGAAAAGTTAATGAGGCTTATGCTTCACCTCAGTGGTACAGGATGCACGCATATTTCTGTACATTTCATATTCATAATTTCCTTAGAGGCTCTGGCACTGCTAATATGTAAGGTTTGGGGCTTTCAAATTTTTCATCTCTTAGAAAACATATTAACGTTTACCTTGTACTTCAATAGAGAAGGCACTCAATAAGACCAAGTCCTTTTTTCTAACAATAAGCAAGCTATGAAATTGAGACCTCTACTGCAAATAGGATAAGTAACTTCCAAATGACCATACTTAAATCTGCCTTCTGTATCTAAAGTAAAAAAGTGCCATCCTATAGATTGTAGAACAAGTGTCCCCTGCATATCTAGATACCTAACCCCTTCTGCACTGTGTTTAGGACAGAGCATGGAATTCTAGAAATCCAGAAATTTGGGGCTATTTGTTGAGAGCTCTGGAAGATTTGTAAAAAAATGAGTGGTAAGCCTGATTGCTTGGTGCACAGGGGCTTACTCTGATGAATTTGCAATAAAGGTAGCTCGGGATCCTGGGCAGAAAACTCCATACCCATGAATTTAGCTCTTATACAAACTGTTGGACTCCAGCTTTCCTGGAATCAAACACACATACTCAAATCTGGCATCACAAACTCATTAATCACTAGAAGCTCACATTAAATATGATAAAGACCTTCCTTCTCACTGCCACCCTTCAACACTGTCATTCATTTCACCTTCATCTCCAGAAGTCTCTTTTCCCACTGGCAGTCACTAAGCACTCAGTTTCCACTCATGGTCCCTGAGGATCCATAGGAAAAATTCTTCACATATCACAGAAACTGTGCGCTCTCCAAGTGTTTGATCTTGGCCAGTAACATGGCTAGTCTCATGCCTGATTGTACTTTCAAACCATATTGGCTGCCTTATTAGGATAATCTGTTTCAAAATTGCTATCTCTATGTAGCATATCTAGAAGGATCCTAAGAACCAGTACTGTGTGTACTGACCTTAATTTATCCTACCTTAATTGTTTTCCAATCTGTTTATCTTTCCCATTGTTTATATTTTCCACCAATTGGTCAGTTTTTCTTCCATTGGTACGTATACATTTCTGGAAACTACATCAAATTCTTTCTTCAAAGGAGAAGTGTTATATAAATACATAAATAAGTAAGCATTTTTTGAGTAGCACTAAAGGAACATTATGGTTAAACCTTTAGCCAGAACTTATTTAAATGAAGAGCATTGGCGGTATGACTTTCTTAAATGTTTTAAAAATTTCCTAGCATTCTGTGAGGGTGTGAATGACAAATGATACATTATCTGTGAAAATTTTATTATGAGAATAATACTAATTTTGACCATATAGGAGGTAAACGGGAAAGTAAAATTAGATTTGATTCAGTTTGGCACTTATAAACAAGATGGTATTTGAATGTTGTTTGGGGGGATAAAGTTTGATTTATGAGGTATAAAGTAGGTCAGAAAATGTTTTCTTTTAAGTTCTCACCACCCACAGATGGAGGCCAGCCTAGAGATGGCTCCTCATAAGTACCCACAGGAATATAATTATATGGATTCCAAGAGACTAGTAACCTTCCTTTGTTGGCAGCCAGATAAGTCAACAGAGACTCAGGAGAGAGTCCACTCTTCCTCTGGGAAAGAACTTAGACCAAGAAATGAATCACAGTAAAGAGAGAGTTGTTTACCTTCCCCTCACCAAAAGAATGAGTTTTCAGTACCCCGCTGGAAAAACACTAGGTCCTTTGCATTCATGAATTCATTTCTCCCTTCCAAACTTCCTCTGGCTAACTCTGGATATTTCTTTCTGAAGACCTCTTACAAAGCACAGTTACTGTAAGTTTTATTTAATAATGATCCCTCAGCACTTATAAGGAACAAATTTCCTGATGTTTTTACATAAAATTTTAAATGCGAGAAAGCAAAAAAAATAAAAAATCAGAATTTGTACATTTTGGGATTTTTTTTGGCACAACGAAATTTAATGCTGTTTCATGTTGTGTGACAATATGCTATCCAAATCTGCAACAGAGAAGGTGATGGGCTGTCATTAGTCTCAAGGCAATTAACTGAAAATAAGACGCAGAAAAGGAAAAAAAACCAGCATCTTTGAACTTCAGAATTTGACCACTCTGAGTATTATATTCTTCTACTCTATGAAAAAGATTATTTTCTAACAGACTAGTTTCTGAAAACCACATTGAGAGGAAAGGAAATTCAAAGGAAAACATTCTCAAAAATAAATGAGTAGACTATTGATCTGCAAAGGATATTTGCTCAAAAGGGTGACAAAATCAACACGAGGTTTGGTAGCCAAGTCTTTTTTCCAGCTTTTCACAACAGGTGCTTTCAGGGCTTCAGCAGAATTTGACACATGGACCCAGGCTGGCAGCTCTTGCACTCAGGTGCTTGTGTAAAAGCACTGCAGGGGTGTCCCAGCTTGCTCAACTATGGAACAGCATCAAAAGTTTACCTTCCTTCCTCTACAACTATTGCTTAGAATATAGAAATGAATGTTGTCAAATACATTGGCCAAATGTACATGCCACTGTTATTTTTTGTTACAGAGACCAAAAAGAGGTACAATATGAAAGCACAGGAACTAATATTTTCCTCGTAGGTTTAAGAAAAACAAGAAAGTAGAAAGGTCCATTTCATGGCTCATTAATCTCACAGAGATTATTACTAAGTTGAGGTTAAAAATTGAGTCTAATACGGCATTGAACTGCCCAAGTCTGAATAGCAAGCTAAGTTTACAAATGAACATCTATGATTCTGCAGTCTGCCCTGGGACACTCATTGGCACTCTCAGTTCAAGTGTCCTTGGACCCTTCCCTCCAATATCCAAACCAGAATTGGGGCCCGAGTATCGCTGGTGGAGTATCACAATCTCTGCTTCAAGGAAAGTAGGAATGAATCCCAATGCGAAAGGGAAGTTTCCTTTCCAGGCTCCATAACTTTCTTTTTTGTATAGGTTAGTTAATTAAACATGCTTCCTTTTTGATTATTCAGACTCGTTTGTGTACTTCAGTGGCTTGCAGTAGATCTTTTTCAAGCTCCAGGACGTAAAATAAACCATCTTCTGGGACAAAACATATTTATCAGCAAATATCTATAAATATATTTCCTCTGTGATTAGATCCTGCTTCCCTGGTGGCTCAGAGGGTAGAGAAACTGCCTGCAACATAGGAGTGCTTCATCACTCAGTCATATCCGACTCTTTGTGATCTCATGGACTGTAGCCCACCAGGCTCTTCTGTCCATGGGGATTCTCCAGGCAAGAATACTGAAGTAGGTTGCCATGCCCTCCTCCAGGAGATCTTCCTAACCCGGGGATCAAACCCAGGTCCCTTTCATTGCAAGCAGATTCTTTACCATCTAAGCCACCAGGGAAGCCCAAGAAACCTGGAGTGGGTAGCTGTTCCCTTTTCCAGAGGATCTTCCCAACCCAGGGATCAAGCCTAAATCTCCCACATTGCAGGGAGATTCTTTACCATCCAAGCCACCAGGGAAGTCCAGGGAAGAAGTGCCAGAAACCCAGGTTCAATTCCTGGATTGGGAAGATCCCCTGGAGAACAGAATGGCTACCTTCTTCAGTATTCTTGCCTGGAAAATACCATGGGATCATCACAACAGCTCTATGATAATGTGGAAAGGCTGACTTGTTATGTTATCTTAGCTAGGGAGAAATTGAGGCTCTGTAATATAAATGAGTTGCCTCAGTCACATAAATGGAAAGACAAGCCCTACTGGGCATTCCACCATCAAATACTATGCTCCTTCATCTATTCTATGTAAATCCCTCTTCACTAAAAGATAGAACAGTCAAAATAGTTGATATTCTTGTCCCTGTTGCTTTGCCAATTCTGAGTTTTGGCCAACAAAGTAAAATTTCTTGAGTATGTAAATAAAAGTTTGAGTGATACCTGTTGAAAAGTATTCACACTGAATATACATCTGAGCAGTTTCTTTACCATTTGACTACCCTGCACTGGTTTAACGTTTCTACTTTTTCCTTATGTTTTTCTTTAACATCAGAAGCCAATAGAGTTATTAAGAGGCTAAACATAATAAAATGCTTAAGCATAATTTCAAGGGTTATTGAAGAGACTGTGTTTTATGATAATTATCAGAATTCTTCTAAAATTGTCTGTATGTTGACGGTCTCATAGCTAGTTGTCACATGAGCTAGTTGGAGTTATCAGCATTCCTGAAACTTGGAGATTACAGAATCCTGGGAGGGAGTCTTACTCTAATCTGGGATGGTTCCAAGGATGCTAGAATTTTTCTGCAGATGGTAGTTTTAGACAAACTATATTAAAATTAAAATGAGAAAAATTATATTAAAATTTGCTCATTTTCATGAACTCTTTAGCATAAGAAACATATTTAATGCTCCTTTATAAACCATAGTCATGAATAGTGAAATAAAACATATATTTGAAAAAAGGATGTCCATATTTACTGTTCCTGTAATTACTTTTCAAAGAAAAGAATACAGTCAATTTTCATTTTTTTTTTAAGCTGCTCTTTCATAGGTGTCAAGGCTTTGACTAAGACAAAAGTTGGTCATTGTATTGTTAGAACTTGAAAGTACTTTTTCTTCATTTCCATGAAAGTCTGTCACTGGGGAAAAAAAAATCTTGCTTTTCTTATAAATAAGCCAATATTGTCCTAAACTATGACATTTGGCTACCTGATTTTTTTGTTGGAGAAGGATTTTTTTTGTTTCCAGGTTATATTATTAGTATGAAAGACATGATTACTAAACAGTGTAAAGTCAATGACATTCTGTAGATAACTTTCATTTTCTCATTTCTCAATGTCTTCAAGTTAAAAAATGAAATCATTTTGGACATAGGCTAATAGAGCCAGAATATTCTTAGGGCATGGAAACTTACTTAATGAACAAATAAGTTTCATTTAGTTCAAATTTAAATTAACAGTGTACTTTTCTGTTTAAGATACAAGTCTGAAACTAGATTTGCAGTCTAAATTTTCAGTTCTTCAGAAAATACTTAATTTTCTCATATCTTTTGTTTGAGGTTGTAGGTACTATGATGCCACTGAATTTAAAACTATTTTTGTCTCTGTAATTTGAAATTTGATCCCAAAAGACTGGTTGTTAAGGATGAACACGCTTCTTTCCACTCATTTTAGAAATAAGAATTGCAATATATGGGGATATAATAAATAATTAACATAAAAATACAGAATCCCTTCATTCTTACATGGCAAAATAAAGGAAAAGTCTCTTACTCTTAACTACCTCCTCCTGAAAAGGTGTATAATTCCACCATTTGTTCTCCTCAAAAGAAAGATTTGGGCTGGAGAGAGAGAGAGAGAGAGAGAGCTTAAACTAGTCTCATTTGCTTGCTCAGCTCTCCAAGTAGGTAATTGCAGAAAGAAAAGACAATTCTTTGATCTCAGCGAGGTGCTAATTTGTAAGATTTTTGAGCTGTTTGGACCTTAGGAAGCAGGGATCAGTACCTAAACAATGGCATTTATCTGGCAGCCTATTACTGACACATTACTATCTCAGTACTTATGCATTTACACTGGTGTTTGAAGACAGGACTATGTGTCAATAAAGGTATTAGACCAGACACCTCAGTCCATCAGGTTTATCTCAGTTTGCTGACAGGAACAGTAGGTGACATTAAGCAACAGAAAACACTTCAAAGTTTCCTAGTCTTGGTTTTGCAACTAAGACAAACAACATTTACTGCTTTAGAAGCAACAAACAATGAGTGTAAGACTGCAGAAGGGAGATGAAAGAGCACAGCAAGTTATCAAACGTAAAGCCTGCCCATACCCCATTTCTAGCTGTCCCCTGAATTTAATTAGAGAGATTAAAAAAAAAAAGATTTCAATGATAAGTAGTGTTCCTTTAGACTTTTTAAAAGGAAGCCATCTTGAGAAGGATGGTAGGCAATGAATGGATGAGAAAACCTGACTATTCACCAGCTACTCAAGGATTTCAGTATTAATGCATTCACTCATTTCAACAATTTTTTAGGAAACAACCAGGATGTGTTGCTACCTATATAAGGAAAAAGCTATTACAACTATAGAGCTTTGAAAAACAATGTGAGGCTATAGTACTGTAGCATTATTAGGCAGATATAAGGTTATATTTGAGGTACTGTAGAAATGAAATAGATGATGTCTCAAATAAATTGGTAAAGGCTGCCTATATTTTTGGTTTTATCTAAATTGAAAGAAACTTGAAAAGATACTTTATATCATCTCAAATGAAAATATACCCTGGATTTCTTCTTCTGTACTTCTAAGTTCAAAATTATTCANAGTATTTTATACACAATTTTGTTCATCTTTTGGGATATAGATTAATTACTATATTCCACAAGTATTTATCAAATACTTATCAGTTCTGATTTAGCCTGAGGTAAAGCAGAGAACAAGAAGGACTAGATCATTGCTCTCATGTGAAGAGACAAATAATAAACTGTTAATTTTAGAGTGTCAAGAAAAATAATATAAAGTGAATAGAATCAAGTGGTGTGATAGCAAACAGAAGGAGATAGAAATAGTGTTGGTGATACTGGTGTTTCAGAGTGGGTGATCATGAAAAGAAACTAATGATAAAAAGTAATAATGAGGAGAAAAAGCGTTTTAGGTGGTGAGAATGACAGAAAACAAAATATAGACCGGCTGGAAAAACAGAAGGAAGACCAGTATCTACAGCTAAGTAGAATGTGAGAGACAGTGAGTGAGGAAGCAAGACTGCCGAGGCAGTCAGAGGCCAGGCCATACTGAAGAAGGGAGAGAGTAATAGACACAGTCGAGAGGCAATGGAGATCAGACACGTAGGTGCTTTCAAGTTCCACTAAGAGGAATTTTAGAACATATTATACTTAGTCTAATTTTGCTCAACCTATAGGAGGCATTTAACAAAGCTAATTTCTCCTTCCTCCTTGGTTCTCTTTATTCACTCAGCAGGAGACCCAGGTTCAATCCTTGGGTCAGGAAGTTCCCCTGGAGAAGGGTATAGCAACCCATTCTAGTATTCTGGCCTGAAGAATTTCATGGACAGAGGAGCCTAGTGGGTCTATAGTCCATGGAGTCGCAAAGAGCTGGACATGCTGAGAGACTAGCACTCACACTTTCAGATACTACATGCTACCCATTTACCTACACCTTCACTGGCTGTTCCTTCTTGGTAGCCTTTGCTGCCTCCTCCTTATCTTCCAGTGTACATTGGGTTAAGTCTTCAGAACTTTCCCCCTTATCTATTTGCAGTCACTGTTTTGATGATCTCACCCAGCCCCACGGCTTCAAATAATATCTATATACGAATAACCACCAAATATGTCTCCCTAGCCTGTCCCTGGCCTCTGTACTCTAAACCCCAGTATCCAACCCCCTACTTGAAATCTCTGCTTGGAAATCTAATATGTCTCAAATATTAGACTTTTTGTCCCATGCAAAACCAAGTTCCTGATATGTCCTCCCCAAATCTTTTCTTTCTTTGGACTTCGTCTTAGATAATGGCAATTCTGAGCTCCCAGTGGGTCAGACTAAAACTTGGAAGTCATCCTTGACTCCTTTCTGCTCCACCTACAGAAGCTGAGCATATTTTGGCTCAAGTATTGCAGTGAAGTTCTAGCTAGTATCCTTGCCTCAGTCCTTGTTCCCATTCAGACAACCCCATCACAGTAGACCATGTTCCTCTTAATCAAGTCAGAGTGCATCTCTTCCCAACTCAACACCTCATCCAGATTCGACAGGATCCTAGTCTCTAATCTCAGACTCCTCTGATTTCTCTCACCCTCACTCACTCTGCTTCTTCACTGTTCCTTGGAAGGTGCTCTTTCTTCTCCTTGGAAAATCATTCCCTGCAGACTCCATCTGCCTGCTGCCTCACCTCCATCAGATCTTTACTCAAAAGACACCTTCACAGTGGCACCTTTTCCTGACCATTCTATTGAATGTTGTAACTCCTCTTACCCTTGCCCACTTCCCTAATTTATTATTTTTCACAGTATTTGTCATTAACTAACATGCTTCCTAATTTATTTCTTTTTTCCCAGTTAATTGTCTATTTCCCCTCATTAGAATGTAAGTTGCATGAAGCAGGAATTTCTGTCTGTCTTGTTCCCTGCCATGTCTCAGCAATGAAATTAATGCCAGGTACATGCTGCTGCTGCTGCTGCTAAGTCACTTCAGTCGTGTCGGACTCTATGCAACCCCATAGAGGGCGGCCCACCAGGCACCCCCGTCCCTGGGATTCTCCAGGCAAGAACACTGGAGTGGGTTGCCATTTCCTTCTCCAATGCAGGAAAGTGAAAAGTGAAAGTGAAGTTGCTCAGCCATGTCTGACTCTAAGCGACCCCATGGACTGTATCTCACCAGGCTCCTCCATCCATGGGATTTTCCAGGCAAGAGTACTGGAGGGGGGTGCCATTGCCTTCTCTGTCCAGGTATATAATGAGCAGATAATAACATATATCTGATTAATGAGTGTGTGTGTAGCAGGGGGATAAATTAAAAAAAAAATCTTAAGCAGGGAGTGGCAAATATGACTTAGATCATAAGATGATCATTTTCCCTAATCTGTGGAGAATAGATTGGAGGGGTGGAGCTGGATTTGAAAATAGAAGAAAAGACAACATTAGAAAGCATGATGGTGGTTCATGTAAGTAACAACAGTGGGGTCTCCAGCTAATAGTAGTGGAGGTGGAAAGAAGTGGATGTATTTCAGATTTGTTCAGGGGGCTGACTTTGTTGCTGATCTTTTGCAGCTGGGTCCTTCCTGCCCCATGTCGTGTTATTGGAGCCAAATATCAAGATTAAGTTCAGTTTAGAAGCAAAGGAAAGTTTTTTTCTTTAAGAGTGGACAGGCAGGAGCTTGAAATTTCCATCGTAGGAAAGGGGAAGTCGCTCAGTCATGTCCGACTCTTTGCGACCCCATGGACTGTCGCCTACCAGGCTTCTCGGTCCATGGGATTTTCCAGGCAAGAGTGCTGGAATGAGTTGCCATTTCCTTCTCCAGGGGATCTTCCTGACCCAGGGATCGAACCTGGGTCTCCCGAATTGTAGGCAGACGCTTTACCCACTGAGCCACCAGGGAAGCCAAAGTGAAAGTGAAAGGCACTCAGTTGTGTCTGACTCTTTGCAACCCCACGGACTATACAGTCCATGGAATTCTCCAGGCCAGAACACTGGAGTGGGTAGCCTTTCCCTTCTCCAGGCGATCTTCCCAACCCAGGGATCGAACCCAGGTCTCCTGCATTACAGGCAGATTCTTTACCAGCTGAACCACAAGAGAAGGCCCCAAAAAAGTGAAGTCGCTCAGTCGTGTCCGACTCTTTGCAACCCATAGACTGTAGCCCATCAAGCTCCTCTGTCCATGGGATGCTCCAGACAAGAATACTGGATCTCCAGGGGATCTTCCCAACCCAGAGGTCGAACCCAGGTCTCCTGCTTTGCAGGCAGACACTTTAACCTCTGTGCCACCAAGGTTTTTCCGGTGTAGGCTATGCCAAATAAGCCATGTGAGTGGGTGCTATATAGGGATCTTGTCCGCAGGGAGGAGGGTGGAGTGCACGCAGGTTGACGCAGGCGCAGGTGTGTTCCTCTTGGCCCCAGACGCAGTGTGAGAGGAAGCATCTGGGCACAGGGCTGCGGCCGACATCCTAAACTGAGGTGCCTCTGCAGTGCTTCTTTTTGCACATGGTCTGTGTAGCTGAAGTGCCAAGGGCAGCATCTGAAGTGTGGAGACCAGGCCTCTGCATGCAGCACCCTGTAAGCAAGTGAGACTAGACAAATCACAAAATAAAAGAAAAAGGTTAGATCTTGTTTTATTACCCAGAGCCTATTTTTATTTCCCGGGAATTGTTCGTGGACTTTGCCAGTGACAGCTTGATGATATTTACATGTACTTTCATTATGAGAAGACTTATGATTATTTCTGTTTTGAACACAGCTGTCCAGAGTCTCAACTCTCCTTTCTTCTTATACAAGATGTATTCAAACAAATGCTGGCAGATTGGATTGTGTGGGAAAGGTTTTAGGGAATGAGCTAGACGGGCACTGAGATTTTTGGTTTGATAACTGGATGTTAGAGGTGTCATTTACTGAGAAGAAGATGAGGGTAGGGACAGTTTTAAGAATTGCTTTATGTGAGACATCTCTTAGACATCCTTGCACGTGCAATAACTGACAAATATTTATACCACAAATAAACTGTTGCAGAGAAGCCAATTCTGACTCCATGTTGGAACGGTTTCGACTTGCTTTTTTTTTTTTTTGCTTTTGTTATTGTAATCATACAGAATGGCCTGCCTCAGAGAGTCCTGCCATTTTGCCTGACTGTTTAAACTAAAGTGCCTTTGTTTCGAACCCTGTCCACCTGTGGATGACAGGAAGGAATAAATTAACATATCCCCTGCCTGAGGCTTGCCATTCTGGGAAATGTTTGCAAGATTAATGTCCTTTTAATCTCACCTCCCCCACCCCACTCCCCATCTCTAATCTATAAAAGAGCCTGGTATCCAGCCACCCATGAAAATGAAAGTGTTAATCGTTCAGTTGTGTCCAGCTGTTTGTGACCCCATGGACTCTAGCACACCAGACTCCTCTGTCCTTGGATTCTCCAGGCAAGAGTACTGGAGTGGGTAGCCATTCCTTTCTCCAGGGGATCTTCCCGACCCAAGGATAGAACCAGGGTCTCCTGCATTGCAGGCAGATTCTTTACTGTCTGAGACACCAACAAACCTCTCCTCATCCTGATAGGTAGTATTTTGAGGTGCTAGTGGTCCACTGGAGAAGGGAATAGCAAACCACTTCAGTATTCTTGCCTTGAGAACTCCTGAACAGTATGAAAAGCCAAAAAGATAGGACACTGAAAGAGGAACTCCCCAGGCTGGTAGCTGCCCAATATGCTACTGGAGATCAGTGGAGAAATAATTCCAGAAAGAATGAAGGGATGGAGCCAAAGCAAAAACAATACCCAGTTGTGGATGGGACTGGTGATAGAAGCAAGGTCTGATGCCGTAAAGGGCAATATTACATAGGAACCTGGAATGTCAGGTCCATGAATCAAGGCAAATTGGAAGTGGTTAAACAGGAGGTGACAAGAGTGAATGTCGACATTCTAGGAATCAGCGAACTAAAATGGACTGGAATGGCTGAATTTAACTCAGATGACCATTATATCTACCACTGTGGGCAGGAATCCCTGAGGTGAAATGGAGTAGCCATCACAGTCAACAAAAGAGTCTGAAATGCAGTACTTGAAAGCAATCTCAAAAAATGACAGAATGAACTCTGTTTAGAAGGCACACCATTCACTATCACGGTAATCCAAGTCTATGCCCCTAACAGTAACGCTGAAGAAGCTGAAGTTGAACTGTTATATGAAGACCTATAAGACCTTTTAGAACTAACACCCAAAAAAGGTGTCCTTTTCATTATAGGGGACTAGTATGCAAAAGTAGGAAGTCACACCTGGATTAACAGGCAAATTTGGCCTTGGAATGTGGAATGAAGCAGGGCAAAGACTAATAGAGTTTTGCCAAGAGAACGCACTGGTCATAGCAAACACCCTCTTCCAACAACACAAGAGAAGACTCTACACATGGACATCATCAGATGGTCAACACCGAAATCAGATTGATTATATATTCTTGCAGCCAAAGATGGAGAAGCCCTATACAGTCAGCAAAAACAAGACCAGGAGCTGACTGTGGCTCAGATCATGAACTCCTTATTGCCAAATTCAGACTTAAATTGAAGAAAGTGAGGAAAAACAACTAGACCATTCTGGTATGACCTAATAAAACCCCTTATGATTATACAGTGGGAGTGAGAAATTGATTTAAGGGACTAGATCTGATAGATAGAGTGCCTGATGAACTATGGATGGAGGTTTGTGACATTGTACAGGAGACAGGGATCAAGACCATCCCCAAGAAAAAGAAATGCAAAAAAGTAAAATGGCTGTCTGAGGAGGCCTTACAAATAGCTGTAAAAAGAAAAGTGAAAAGCAGCGGAGAAAAGGAAAGATATAAGCATCTGAATGCAGAGTTCCAAAGAAGAGCAAGGAGAGATAAGAAAGCCTTCCTCAGTGATCAATGCAAAGAAGTAGAGGAAAACAACAGAATGGGAAAGACTAGAGATCTCTTCAAAAAAATTAGAGATACCAGGGGAACATTTCATGCTTAGGGCTCAGTAAAGGACAGAAATGGTATGGACCTAATAGAAGTTAAAGATATTAAGAAGAGGTGGCAAGAATAAACAGAAGAACTGTACAAAAAAGATCTTCACAACCTAGATAATCACAATGGTGTAATCCCTCACCTAGAACCAGATTCCTGAAATGTGAAGTCAAGTGGGACTTAGGAAGCATTACTATGAACAAAGCTAGTCGAGGTGATGGAATTCCAGCTATTTTAAATGCTGAAAGATGATGCTGAGAAAGTGCTGCACTCAATATGCCAGCAAATTTGGAAAATTCAGCAGTGGCCACAGGACTGGAAAAGGTCAGTTTTCATTCCAATCCCAAAGAAAGGCAATGCCAAAGAATGCTCAAACTACTGCACAAATGCACTCATCTCACATGCTAGTAAAGTAATGCTCAAAATTCTCCAAGCCAGGCTTCAGCAATACATGAACCGTGAACTTCCAGATGTTCAATCTGGTTTTAGAAAAGGCAGAGGAACCAGAGATCAAATTGCCAACATCCGCTGGATCATGAAAAAAGCAAGAGAGTTCCAGAAAAACATCTATTTCTGCTTTATTGACTATGCCAAAGCCTTTGACTGTGTGGATCACAATAAACTGTGGAAAATTCTGAAGGAGATGGGAATACCAGACCACCTGACCTGCCTCTTGAGAAACCTATATGCAGGTCAGGAAGCAACAGTCAGGCAGAACTGGGCATGGAACAACAGACTGTTTCCAAATAGGAAAAGGAGTACATCAAGGCTGTATATTGTCACCCTGCTTATTTAACTTATATGCAGAGTATATCATGAGAAATGTTGGGCTGGAAGAAGCACAAGCTGGAATCAAGATTGCTGGGAGAAATGTCAGTCACTCAGATATGCACATGACACCACCCTTATGGTAGAAAGTGAAGAGGAACTAAAAAGCCTCTTGATGAAAGTGAAAGAGGAGAGCGAAAAAGTTGGCTTAAAGCTCAGCATTCAGAAAATGAAGATCATGGCATCTGGTCCCATCACTTCATGGCAAACTGATGGGGAAATAGTGGAAAGAGTGGCAGACTTTATTTTTCTGGAATCCAAAATGACTGCAGATGGTGACTGCGGCCATGAAATTAAAAGACGCTTACTGCTTGGAGGGAAAGTCCTGACCAACCTAGACAGCATATTAAAAAGCAGAGATATTACCTTGTCAGCAAAGGTCCATCTAGTCAAGGCTATGGTTTTTCCAGTAGTCATGTATGGATGTGAGAGTTGGACTATAAAGAAGGCTGAGCACTGAAGAATTGATGCTTTTGAACTGTGGTGTTGGAGAAGACTCTTGAGAGTCCCTTGGACTGCAAGGAGATCCCACCAGTCCATCCTAAAGGAGAACAGTCCTGAATGTTCATTGGAAGGACTGATACTGAAGCTGAAACTCCAATACTTTGGCCACCTGATGTGAAGAACTGACTCATTTGGAAGACCTTGATGCTGGGAAAGATTGCGGGCAGGAGGAGAAGGGGATGACAGGATGAGATGGTTGAATGGTATCACCAAATCAATTCACATGGGTTTGGGTAGGGAGGCCTGGGGTGCTGCGGTTCATGGGGTCACACAGAGTCAGACATGACTGAGCAACTGAACTGAACTGAACTGAGCCTGACATCTTCTTAGCCACCTGGCTTTCTGAATAAAGTAATTTTCCTTGACTCAACACCTTGTGATAAGTAGAGTGACCTTGGACTTGGTAACAAAACCTAATCGTATCATGGAAATATCTTGTCAATAAAAAATGAAATAGTTGCCACAAAATACCAATAGCTGAATATGTTCAATTAGAAGGACTCAGTTTACTGTTAATTCAAAGAAAGTCATTCTACCTTTAAATTAAATTTAAATTAAATTTATGGGAGAGAAAGTCATTAATCTGACTGATTTTTAAGTTCTTGAAAAGATTGTGAAGGATAACAGCACTTACCCAAATAATTCATATCAATAAATGAAATGAAATCCTAATTATTTAGGTTCACATTTTATTCCTGCTTGTCCCCTAAACCAGATACTTAAGAATAGTTTCCAGGATAAAGTGGGGGATCATTTTAGATTTGAGAATTAGCTGTTGCTACCACTGTTCATTATTTTCTGTTATTCTACATTCTCCAAATGTCTTTATTTCTCACACTGAAATCCTAGAAATTTACCTTTCCTGCCAATTTTTTTTTTTTTGCTGTGGCAAAACACACATAATATACAATTTATCATCTTAACCATTTATAAATGCGAAGTTTAGTAGTGTGAATTATACTTACATTGTTGTGCAACCAATCTCTAGAACTTTTCATCTTGTAATACAGCAACCATTTACCCTTTAAATGACAAGTTCCCCCAGCTTCTCCCTCTGTCCAAAGCCCATGCCAACCACCATTCTATTTTCTGTTTTAATGAATTTGACTATTCTAAATACCTTACAGAAGTGGAGTCAGGCAGAATTTGTCTTTTTGTAACTTATTTCATTAGCATAATGTCCTTAATATAATGTGGTGTGTGTCAGAATTTCTTTCCTTTTTAAGGCTAAGTAATACTCCAGTGTGTGTATATATCACATTTTGTTGATCCATTTAAGAATCCAAGTGTTCTTCCATGGAAGGATACTTGGGTTGCTTCTGCCCCTTGGTTATTGTGAGTAATGCTGGTGTGAACAGTGAACATGTGTGTCCAAAATTACTTTTTATACCCTAGTTGAATGTCCTCAACTCTGAGTACACTCCTTTTCATAGAGACTTTTACATTATTTTTTTATGAGGTATGACACATAAGGAGGTTTCCCTGGTGGCTCAGATGGTAAAGAATCTGCCTGCAGTGCAGGACACCTGGGTTTGATCCCTGGATCAGGAAGATCTCCTGGAGAAGGTAATGGCAACCTACTCGAGTATTCTTGCAGAGACAGAGAAGACTGATGGGCTATGGTCCATGTAGTCACAAAGAGGCAGAAATGGCTGAGCGACTAACACTTTCACTTTCATGACAGATAAGAGGGCTCTTGCGACAGCTGAAGGGAAAGCACTTCTCCATGAGGAAATCTGAGAAAGTCTAGAAAACCTGTCCAGGAAATATCTCTTTCTCATTTTTTTTTTCACTAATATTGAGGTGTATATAATCACTCTGAACGTATGTTATTGAAGAAAGTGAGGCACAAGAAAAGGTCCAGGGTTAGAAACAAGTGCTTAGGCAGATTTACATCCAGGGCCCCAGGAGGGAATTGCTAAGAGCACCGCTAATAAATCTGCATGTTGGGTAGTTGGTCAGAGGCAGGACACAGTCCTAAGCATGTAGGAGGGGGATCAAAAGTAGGACTGAAGTGTATAGAGAACAAAACTTTAAACATTTATAAATACAATACATTTATAAGTAAAACTGATAAAACTTTGTAAATCCAAACTTGTGAACTAGAACTAGGGAAGGGACTTTGTAATGAGACACGTGAATTTGTCTTGGCTCTGCTGCTGATTAATGACATGACTTTTGGCAAACCATTTAACTGCTCTAAAGCAGGAATAATAATACCTGCCTTGTAGGTTTATTTTCAACATTATAATACCTATCATGAAGTGCACACTCAGCAAATGGTAGCTCTTTATCTGTTACAATTTTTATGATTGTTGATGATACAGATTGAGAGCAAAGCTCAGGAAACTCTTCTTTTCCACAGGAGAACACACATTTTATTAATGTGAAAAAACGGCTTTAGTATTTTAGTAAAAATACAGCCTTTCTAGCTTAGTGTACATATATGCAAAATTACAGATTTGACAAAATGTATCCATCATAAATGTCCTTTCTTAAGAAACTTTAGATGCTAAACATAGGTACTCCTAAAAAAATACGCATATTCCAGGTTGATGAGTAATTTGGTATTTATAAAGCTGGTGTTCAGACATGAGTGCCATTCGGAGAAATCTTACTTTTCATTCTGTCTGTGCCTCAATTAATGTTACACATCAGAGTCTAAGAATCCCTAAATAAATACCATATGCCTCTGAGTGTTGACTTTCTGATTCTGTAGCCAATCCTTTTTCATGAATTTCTGTGCACAATTCAGAGTCCGCATCCCATCCCCTACAAATGTGCATTTGTTGTTGTTTAGTACCTCAGTCATGTCTGACTCTTTGCGACCCCATGGGCTGCAGCATGCCAGGCTTCCTTTTCCTTTACTATCTCCCAAAGCTTGCTCAAACTCATGTTCATTGAGTCAGTGATGTCATCCAACCATCTTATCCTCTGTCGTCTCCTTCTCCCCCTGACATCAGTCTTTACCAGCATCAGGGTCTTTTCTAATGAGTTGACTTTTCACATCAGGTGGCCAAAGTATTGGAGCTTCAGCTTCAGCATCAGTCCTTCCAGTGAATATTCAGGACTGATTTCCTTTAGGATTGACTGGTTTGATCTCCTCATCAAGTGGTAGAGAAAGATGTTCCTCAGAATGTTGGATATTCCAGTTGAGCATGTACACAGTCTGCTAATTCCTAATTTCTCCTGTTTAGAATTGTATATGACACAAGAGTATATCTTTCAGAGTTGTGTAAATAAAACAGTGGAATGAGATTTCCCTGGGTCTACTGTTCATGTCTCCTCTCCTATGTCTCCTTGCCATTAATGTTTCTAACTCTTTGGAGAAAGGGAATGAGCAAGGATGACCTCTCTCACCTTTAGGAAGAATGGGAAGCATTCTTATAGGGGACATTGGGTTACACACTTCAAGTCCCATTCATCATTCCCATCTACATCATAAGGGGGAGGGGGCAAGGCTGCTGAGATCATCAGTAAACAATGGTCTTTTACAGAATTCTGTTGCTCTATCTAAGACACTGAGAGACACAGAATATGACTTTTTCCTCAGTGTTTTTTCAACATAAATGTGTTGAACACTGGTGTGTTCTGACACCATGGTGAGGTGCAATGGTTAGTAGCTAGAAGTCCCATCCCAAGGTCCTACTGTATTAGGAGAGAGAAGATGTACACAATAGTAGCTTACCTTTACACTGAGTACTTACTGGGGAAACTTACATATATTAACTCACAGTCTTCTCAACAATCCTCTGATGTTGATACTATCACGGATTAATCCTTTCTCAGATTCACATAAATATAGCCAGAAATTAAATCTCAGGGAGTTTGACTCCCTATAGTTTCACCATAGTTTCTGGGAGTTTCACTCCCAGAATATAGTGATTCTTTTTCACAAAAGCATGGAGTAAAAAGGTTATCATAGAACATGAGTAAATATATTGACGTGGAGTTTCAAAAAAGGCAATAGGAAGGCTAATACATGGAGCTCTGAGAATTGGATACTATTTGGATATGAGAAAAGGAACTTGGGGAAACTTAGAAAGGTTAGTGGTTGCAGTCTGAACTGATATTAAGAATTGCTCTGTTCTGTTTGAGTGTAGCATGAGTGAGAGACTGCTGGGGAACAAAAGGCAAGTTTAACAGCTCTTGTGTATGTGCTTAAGTTGCTTCAGTTGTGTCCTTTTCTTCCTGACCCCATGGACTGTAACCCGCCAGGCTCTTCTGTGCTTGGGATTTCCCAGGCAAGAACACTGGGGTGGGTTGCCATATTTACTCCTCCAGGGGATCTTCCTGACCCAGGGATTGAACCCATGTCTCGTGCATCTCCTGTATTGAAGGCGGATTCTTTACCCACTGAGCCAACTGGGAAGCCCTGTAACATCTCTTAGAAGACTAAAACACAGGATTAAATAGTTATTATTTTATTTCTTAGAAGACTAAGACACAGGATTAAATAGTTATTCTTTTATTTGGTAGGCAATGAGAAGCCTATCCTGAACAGAAAAATGATATTTTCTCAGTGGTTCTTTGGGACCATTAAGCTGTAGATGTTGGCAAATGGCATCAGTGCAGAAAAAGACAGAATTCAAGGAAAAGTTAGGGTGCTGTTGCTATACTTCCAGCAAAGAATAATAAAGATGTAGGCTAGAACATTGTCACTGGAGACAGAGAAATAGATGGATTTGAGAAAAATGCAGATACAGAATCAACAAGGACCGAACAAAGGAGTAGATTTCAGAAGATGGAGACAGCAGTGTGTGAAGGGTTTTGAAATGAGCCCTGAAAGATACACTTGGTTTTTATTAGGCAGAAAAGAGAGAGGAAATATTCTTAGTGGGGAAAATAGGCAAATATTTGGTTTTTGTCTTTCTCCAGCTATTTTGAGAATACCCAGACTTCAGTATCCTACTTTGGGACTGATGTTCATTTTTGCCATGTCATTCTTGAGTTTTACAAAAGATAACTAGATATACAGTGGGTGGCCATTAAATTCCTGATGACTTTCAAATGAGAAAAAAATATAAATTATTAGAAATTATGCATTCACATCTCCTAACTCATTGAAAATGGTTTCCAATGTTGAATCAGTGTTTTTTATTCTATATTTTCTTCCTTCCTTCCTAAAATCAGAAGTCTTTCAGAATGGCAACTAATTCAGAAACTTGAATGGATTAAAAATTTGAGCTGTTTTCTAGCAGATTAACACTGCTCTACTGTTCAAACTTAGAAGAAATCATGTAATTATGGATAATATTTATCCTGCACAGATTGCTGCTATGAAATCATCTTTGTATGTATAAAAACATTCATAACTGGGAAAACACTTACATGGTAGCCACCTAGTTAGAGTCCAGATTATACATGCATATAAAAGCTATTTTATGTATTTTATATTTTTTCTAACATCTATTACTTGTGGTTACTGTTCTTTCATTGCCTTTAATTTGTGGACACTTTCTAACCACCACTTGTGGGTCTTCAGGGAGCAAACTCTTTCACAGAAACATTTATTTGCCACCACGAAGACCATGAGGATAGAGAGACAATTCAATATTTATTCTGTGTTTAACAGCATCCTTTGAGAGCTGGAGCAAGGCTTTCAAAATGTAAAACCAGAGGGGGCAAAAAAAAAGCCCAGATCCAAAAACCCCCCTGGAGTTCTGGGGAGAATGGAACAAATAGAGCTGTTTCTAATACATACAGTATGGGAGGTATTTTATAGGATATTTGACATAATAACAGCACTGGAAAAATGTAACATGAGAAAAAGAGAGTAAACCTGTAAAGTAAAATATGAAGACCATTGGTGTATTTTTCTTATATGATATAGAACTATTTACCTAGTCTTTGTGTCTCTGCAGTGCAAAGTTATTAATAGGCCTACCTAGGAGAAGCTGAACGGTTCTATGAAGAACTACAAGACCTTTTAGAACTAACACCCAAAAAGATGTCCTTTTCATTATAGGAGACTGGAATGCAAAAGAAAATCAAGAAACACCTGGAGTAACAGGCAAATTTGGCCTTGGAATACAGAAAGAAGCAGGGCAAAGGCTAATAGAGTTTTGCCAAGAGAACACACTGGTCATAACAAACACTCTCTTCCAACAACACAAGAGAAGACTCTACATATGAACATCACCAGATGGTCAACACCAAAATCAGATTGATTCTAGTCTTTGCAGCCAAAGATGGAGAAGCTCTATATAATCAGCAAAAACAAGACCAGGAGCTGACTGTGGCTCATATCATGAACTCCTTATTGCCAAATTCAGACGTAAATTGAAGAAAGTAGGGAAAAACACTAGACTATTCAGGTATGACCTAAATCAAATCCCTTATGATTATATGGTGGAAGTGAGAAATAGATTTAAGGGACTAGATCTGATAGATAGAGTGCCTGATGAAATATAGATGGAGGTCTGTGACATTGTACAGGAGACAGAGATCAAGACCATCTTCATGGAAAAGAAATGTATAAAAGCAAAATGGCTGTCTGAGGAGGCCTTACAAATAGCTGTGAAAAGTACAGAAGTGAAAAGCAAAGGAGAAAAGGAAAGATATAAGCATCTGAATGCAGAGTTCCGAAGAATAGCAAGAAGAGATAAGAAAGCCTTCCTCAGCGATCAATGCAGAGAAATAGAGGAAAACAACAGAATGGAAAAGACTAGAGATCTCTTCAAGAAAATTAGAGATACCAAGGGAACATTTCATGCAAAGATGGGCTCTATAAAGGACAGAAATATGGACCTAACTGAAGCAGAAGATATTAAGAAGAGGTGGCAAGAATACACAGAAAAACTGTACCAAAAAGATCTTCATGACCCAGATAATCATGATGGTGTGATCACTCACCCAGAGCCAGACATCCTGGAATGCAAAGTCCAGTGGGTCTTAGGAAGCATCACTATGAACAAAGCTAGTGGAGGTGATGGAATTCCAGTTGAGCTATTTCAAATCCTGAAAAATGATGCTGAGAAAGTGTTGCACTCAATATGCCAGCAAATTTGGAAAAATCAGCAGTGGCCACAGGACTGGAAAAGGGCAGTTTTCATTCCAATCCCAAAGAAAGGCAATGCTAAAGAATGTGCAAACTACCAGACAATTGCATTCATCTCACATGCTAGTAAAGTAATGCTCAATATTCTCCAAGCCAGGCTTCAGCAATACATGAACCATGAACTTCCGGATGTTCAAGCTGGTTTTAGAAAAGGCAGAGGAACCAGAGATCAAATTGCCAACATCTGCTGGATCATGGAAAAAGCAAGAGAGTTCCAGAAAAACATCCATTTCTGCTTTATTGACTATGCCAAAGCCTTTGACTGTGTGGGTCACAATAAACTGTGGACAATTCTGAAAGAGATGGGAATACCAGACCACCTGACCTGCCTCTTGAGAAACCTATATGCACATCAGGAAGCAACAGTTAGAACTGGACATGGAACAACAGACTGGTTCCAAACAGGAAAAGGAGTACATCAAGGCTGTATATTGTCACCCTGCTTATTTAACTTACATGCAGAGTACATCATGAGAAACGCTGGACTGGAAGAAACACAAGCTGGAATCAAGATTGCCGGGAGAAATATCAGTAACCTCAGATATGCAGATGACAGCACCCTTATGGCAGAAAGTGAAGAGGAACTAAAAAGCCTCTTGATGAAAGTGAAAGAGGAGAGTGAAAAAGTTGGCTTAAAGCTCAACACTCAGAAAGTGAAGATCATGGCATCTGGTCCCATCACTTCATGGGAAATAGATGGGGAAACAGTGGCAGACTTTATTTTTGGGGGCTCCAAAATCACTGCAGATGGTGACTGCAGCCATGAAATTAAAAGACACTTACTCCTTGGAAGGAAAGTTATGACCAACCTAGACAGCATATTCAAAAGCAGAAACATTACTTTGCCAACAAAGGTCCATCTAGTCAAGGCTACGGTTTTTCCAGTGGTCATGTATGGATGTGAGAGTTGGACTACAAAGAAAGCTGAGTGCTGAAGAACTGATGTTTTTGAACTGTGGTGTTGGAGGAGACTCTTGAGAGTCCCTTGGACTGCAAGGAGATCCAATCAGTCCATTCTGAAGGAGATCAGCCCTGGGTGTTCTTTGGAAGGAATGCTGCTAAAGCTGAAACTCCAGTACTTTGGCCACCTGATGCGAAGAGTTGACTCATTGGAAAAGACTCTGATGCTGGGAGGGATTGGGGGCAGGAGGAGAAGGGGACGACCGAGGATGAGATGGCTGGATGGCATCACTGACTTGATGGACGTGAGTCTGAGTGAACTCCAGGAGTTGGTGATGGACAGGGAGGCCTGGCATGCTGCAATTCATGGGGTTGCAAAGAGTTAGACACAACTGAGCGATTGACCTGACTGACCTGACCTGAGATGGTTCCTTTACTTCTTAAATGCAGAACCCAGGCAGACACTTCATCTTTCTGCATTCTAGACTTCCCATATGTAAATTGAAGACAATGACACCTGATTATTTTTATATATTCACCGGGTACTGTGAAGGTAAAAACCAAAATCAAATAATATATGTAAAAGTGCTTTATAAACTTTTATAAATGTGTGTAACATATGACATGCAGGTAGGTGGTATTAGTGGTAGTGAACCTGCTTGCCAATGCAGGAGATGTAAGAGATGTTGGTTCAATCCCTGGGTTGGGAAGATCCCCTGGAGAAGGGCAACCCACTCCACTATTCTTGCCTGGAGAATCCCATGGACAGAGGCGCCAGTGGGCTACAGTCATAGGGTTGCAATGAGTCAGGCAGTGAGTCACAACTGAAGTGGCTTAGGATGCATGCAAGATTTAATTATCTTTAGATAGACACACTGATACTTTTTTTTACTGTATAAAGATGTCATAAAGAGAAATATGTAGCACACATCAAGGAGTGAGGAAAATAAATATATGCAAAGACTGAAGAGAAATATATGCAAATTAAAGGTATTATTATCTCTTACTATCTAATAATTAATTGTATGAACATGCAATGATAATTCAACAGAAAACACAACTGTTTGAGTGTGAAAAAAGATTTCCATGATTCGAGGTACTGGATAGATTTTCTTTTGACTCAGATGACCAAAATCTGAAGTAGAAACAAAAAAATACCTTGACAAGTTGAGGGTCATCCTGAATTATGGCAAGGATATGTCCATAAAAGGGGTATTTAATTATGTATTCCTTCAGTGTCTTTCTGTGTTGAAAATCTGAAGGCCTCTTTTTCACTCCAAATTGAAAGCCAGAACTCAGACTTTTATCCCTGAACTTTGTAAAGACATGCTTCTTCAAACTGTAGTGCTTTGTTGAATATGAAGAATATTCAAACATTTAGTAATGAAGGCAAAAGTTGTTCCTGTGATCTGCCCTTTGAAAGTCTCTATCCCATTCACTCCCAACAGAAATAGGTTCAATGCCACGTAAGACCGAGCAAAGCAACTTTAAATCAATGACGGAGGATGGGGGCAATAATTACATTTTTCCTATTTTATTGGTTCATTCTTAAAGAAGAATGGCTGGATTATGTGCTTTGAAATTTGACAACTCTATTAATTTTCAGATTAAGGCAAAACATACTGTTTCAGTCAGAGTTATTGTTTGTTTCTCCCTTACCTTCTACACTGAATTATCTTTCAAAAATGGGCATAATGTTGGTGTTCAAAGGTGCCTGGGGTTCCTAAGAAAAATAAAATTGTCTCAAAACAAAGATCATGCATTGTTTCTAACATATAGGATCAATGTAAACTGTTCTGTTGCTCCAAGCTTTATGATGAGTACCAGAAGAGCCACTCGTAATTAATCATACATATTTTTGACTTATAAAATAGCATCATTAAAGCATTTTGGTCTAAGAAAGCACTGCTTGCTGTATATTTCTTTTTTAAAGACCAATTTTCTAAAATATTAACCAAATATGAAATAAAACAGTGGACATTTGATTGTAATGAGGTATCACTAAGTTTGCACAAAGATCACAAATTGATAGTGGGAAAATATTTTAGAATAGTGATCCTGACATTCCCCAATCAAGGAAGCATCTAGTTTATTGAAACTCACAAAATAATTCAGATAAAAAAGTGATCAAATTCTGATTTGAAATCTAAAAGCCTAGCCATGGCCATAAGACAAAAGACTGGGATGAACACCAGAAGAGTAAGTGTTCTCTGTCCCCCTGACCTCTCTGTAGCTTGAGCTGGAAGGGTGGAGAGTCAGAGAGAAAGGAAGTTCCCTCCAGAGACCCCTGCACCCTGACTCTGGTTCAAGACTTAGGGGAGGGAACAACAGAAGGAAGAAAGCTGGATCTTCCTTCCTAGGAAAGCCTGGGATGACTATATATTGCTTCTAAAAAGGAGGGCTCCACAGATAGCCCCACAGATTCCCTGGATCCAGGCTTGGGATGGAGGTTGTAGAATGATTCCATTGTATGCAAGAGCAGAGAGGAATTGTGAAGTCACTGAATTAGCCTTAGCAAAGTACTTGAAGCATCAGAGTAAGAGAGTAGTAAAAAATCCCAGTATGAATGATTGTGGCTCTGAGTTCAGCAAGGGAGCTGGTGGACTTGAATAGGCTTTTTTTTTCCCCCACAATAAATGGGATAGAGCCCTCCCTATGCGCCAAAAAATCCTCTGGTGCTGTATAACTGATCAAGTTTCCACCACCTGGGGTGTAAGGGCTTTCAGTATTCACAGGGAAACATAGAGTTTATGTGCCTGCTCCTGTCACTAAATCTATAGATTTCTCACAAACTAGGGAATGTGTAGGCCCTGTGTCTTTCTAGAATTGTTCCCCAGGCCCCCTTCCCAAGCCTTAGTTCTCCTTGGGTTTGGCTCTCTAGAGCTCACTGCCAAGCCACCCTCTCTTTTCTATTACCTATAAGTCTGTCTAGCTCAAGCAAGAGCATACTCAACACCGAACTCATTTTTTGCTTTGTTTTTTATGATGGCTTCTGTGATAGCTTCCTTTAATCACATCTATTCAGGTACAGCTTTTAATGTCATTTAATAGCTTGATGCTGCTTTTAAGGCACTATACTACCTTTACCAAATGGAGGAATCAGATGTATGGCTGTAGACTGCCATATGACTAAATAGATTGCACTCACTGCTCTTTGTCTTTTCACTGCAATGGTTTGATGGGTTTGTGCCTGGGCAAGAGCAGTTATCCCACCAGCACATCTTTAAAGGATTTTCTAAAGACTTCCTTGCCTACTCTTCCCTCTTCCTCCACCTACAACTCCTGTGTGTACTGCTGCCACACTCCAGCTCATCAACACACCTCTATCTGAGCTTGCTTTCTTCCGAAACTAAGTTTCCTTATAAACTTCTTTGTGACAAAACACTAGCCCTTTTTTCTTGATTAATACAATATTTTTAACTGTTCATTCCAGCTGTCTGGCTTGGGGGAATCATCTTAGAATTCTAAGAGCAAAAATAAAATCAGTCCCGTAGGATGAGTGAGGTATAGTGTTTCCTTGAGCTACCAAATTGCACTAGTTAACAAAAGTGACCTCTCCAGTTTTTCAGTGGTCAATTTCAGCCACACCCTGTAAAAGAGAGGATACTGTATAGCTTGGCTAAGCTTTGAGAGTGGTATCTATAATTAGAATGCTGCACTGAAATGGCTTGCTGGCATGTTGTCATCTGTGCATACTGAATACATTTCCATAAAATTGTTTCCGTTAATCCTCCTTTGGGGTCCATCGTGGGGGGTCTGTAATTCACTGCTCTTGTACTTCTTCCTACCACTGGGCCTCTGTGAGCACAAGCACGTTGCTGAGCTCTTGTGAGGTACATGAGTGGTGTGCCTATCATTTTTTTCCATGTGTGTGTGAACGTGTGTGTGTGTGCATGAGTGTGTGCATGTTTGCACATACATGCTTGCATGGGGAGCGGGGAAGGGAGTATCACAAAGTCAAAAATGAAATCTAAGTCTCATTTTAAGCACTAAAGCTGAGCTCCACATATAGCTCTTCCTCAGTGTGTTGCAGTCTACAACCAAGGATGTTGTTGTTCAGTCACTAAGTTGTGTCCAACTCTTTGCAACCCCATGCAGTACCCCAGGGTCTTCTGCCCTCCACTATCTCTGAGAGTTTGCTCAAAATCATGTTCATTGAGTTGGTGATGCTATCTAACCAAGTATAGCAACCAAGTATAATAGAGCATTAAAAAATGCATCTCAGAAAAAACACACAGCGTTCCTATTTTAAAAGTTTCCCACTTACTGCTATTTCACCTTGCCCTGGTCACACTGGCTATCACTTTAGTACAGAGGTTAAAAACTGTCTGTGAAAGGTTAGAGAGACTGTCAATACTTTAGGCTTTTGAGGCCATAAGATCTGTGCTACACTGAGTCAACTCTACATCTGAAGCTTGAAACGAATCAGAGACAATATGTAGGTGACTAGGTATGTTTGTATTCCAATAAAATTCTATTCATAGGCACTGAAATTTGAATTTCATATAATTTTTATGTATCACAAGATATGCTTTTGCTTTCTTTTCAGCTATTTTCAAAATAGAAGAAACAGTCTGAGCTTGCAGGCTATATGAAAACAGGGAGGAGGCTGGACTTGGCTTGCAGACCAGAGTTTACAGACCCCTGTTTTATCACCATCCAGATATAGAAAATCCTAGTCATTTACTTGGCTCTGGAAAAAAACAACAACTGTTTGTTGTATAACTGCAACTTGACTGCTCCCTATGGCCACAGCCAAACATTGTGTATGAGGAGGAGTTTTCATTCATCCCTCAAATGCTTCCATTTCTTAAGCCAACAGCTTCAGTGATGCAGCAGGAAAAGTTCTAAGCTGCTTACAGCTTACGCATGTGCCGTCTGGGTGTCCCAGACACCGAATTTGATTATTACCACACGACTCCAATGTAGTTTCTGCAGGCCAATTTGCTTGGCCATCTAAAAAAAGCTTCCTCCGCCTGTCTCTGTGGGTAAATTCAGTAGTGGAAATAGGCAGGACGGTCCTCCCAGGAGACAAGCCCAGAGGGCACTTTGGCCACTGGGGTTCTTGCTGCAAAGATGATGCCAAACCGCAGCTCTGAAGGGAGTGTGAAGGGACGAGTCTGGAGCAGCCCAGGAAATAGCTCAGCTGGAGAAGGATGTCAGGCAGTGAGACAGCTTAGGCCAGGCCTCAGAGGAGCATGAGCTGCTGGCACGAGTGCCCTCTTAACTAGCCAGCCTCATGTGAAACTTCAGGGCTTTGTGACTTCCCCTGAACTCACTTTTCCTTCCTTGGCAGTCTGTTCAGCTGTGCACCCTTCCAGCATTTTCGAGTTCTAACTAAGTAAATGAGGTACTCTACATTCACGATTATCCCTTCCTCTCTTTGGTCCTGGAGAAACCGGTGTGTATACTGTGGAGACAAAGGAATCTTTTCATACACTTCACTCCAACCATCAACAGCCTTAAATGTCATTTCATCCTAGCAATCTTCCCTGGTTGCTTTCCCACTCTTATTTCGGCTTCCTCCTCTCTGTACTCAGAGATTATTATCTCTATTCAGACTTTGCAACACTCTAATTTATAATAGACTTTTTCATGGCTGTGTCATTTAGATTTTTAAAACTATGGGGTGAGAACAGTGATTTATAATTCTCCTAGCATATATTACCCCCTGGCATATTACTCTGTGTACTGTGGGTCTTCCATTAGTACATTTCATTGATTAAATATGGAGGAAAGCATTTCAGAAGATGCCTGTGCTAGACTGGCTGTCATTCCTTTAACTTAAATATTTACTCTTCATCAGGTACTCTCTTATGTCTGCTTTCTTTTATTATTCCTCTGATGCACTCTATTGCTAGACATAAGAATTATCTACCGGCTGTAACAGTCATTACCCCACTGATGTCCAACATCAGTTTGATGGACCTGGCTTTTAGGATTCACCTTCTTCTGCTTTTTTTCATTCACCCGCTGTTTCTATTAACAAAATATCACACATATGCACATAAGCATATGCATACTCACCTGGAAATAGGTGATTTTTTGATAAATATATAACTATACATATTATAGACATACATATTATGTTTCTATAAAGCATCTATTTCCATGTGAGAAGCATAAAAAATAAAATTATCCATGACTGCACCCCTCTAAAATCACTGTTAATATATTGGCACCAAATTCTTTATCCTAAAATGAAAGTGAAATCATTTAGTTGTGTCTGACTCTTTGTGATCCCATGGACTATAGCCTACCAGGCTCCTCCATCTATGGGATTTTCCAGGCAGAAGTACTGAAGTGGGTTGCCATTTCGTTCTCCAATTATTTGTAACTCTTTTCAAAACATTTATTGATATACTATTTTGAAGGAGGTGAATACATCCATATTCATATATCAAGGCAATTAGTCTAGCATTTCTATTGGTGGTATGTAAAATAATTTGAGGTGGTACTTGGGTGAATTTGTTTTCTTATAAGTGTATTTATTTTCTTATTGTAAGGGATACATTTTCCATCTATGTTAGTGATAAAAATTTTCTTGCTAAAGGTAATAAAGTAAAAGAAAAGTGAGTTGGCTTATATGAACATGGCAAAAGTCATTGAGGGAGGTAATGTGAGTAATTCAGGTTTGGGACACATCTGAGTTTGTCATCAATTCATACATTGCGTAGGTAACCATAGTAGACACCATGGTAGAGTCAAATGTGGGTGATATACGGATCTATCTAGGAAAGCACTCATGAAATTCTTTACCAGAATATTGTAAAACAGGGGCATACTATGCTCTCTGTGGTTAATATTTCAGTTCTCTTATGAAATGGCAAAATATAAGTTGGGTATTATGATAATAGTCGATGTAGTCTAAATGTAGTAACTTGGACAACTATCTGAGGCCAGTCTTGCTTCCTTATGAAACAGCTCAAGCATTACTCCTAGGGTGACTCTATTATGAAATTTTAAGGGTGCAGTTTTCACAGCAGAAGCCTGTGATCCAGGTACTATGGTTCTACAAATTCCACAATGTCAATGAAATGTGGCTTACTAAAGTAACGACAGATGGAGAGGCTATAGACTGTGTTGGACTGAGGAGAAAACTAGTATAGTTGACAATCATAGGGTTAAGAACCTGGTCTTATTGAGGAAGTAGAGGGGGGGAAGAAAAACTGAACTCATTAAATTGGCTTTTAAATCTATTTCTTGTAAAATGGTGTAGCCACTTGGAAAACAGTATGGTTTCTTTCTTTCTTTCTTTCTTTCTTTTTTTTTTTTTTTTACAAAATTTAAAGTAGAATTACTATATGATTCAGTAATTCCGCTTCTGGGTATATGTCTGAGAGAAGTGAAAGAAGAAGCTTTAAAAGATATTTGTATTTATGGCAGCAGTATTTACAATAGCCAAATGGTAGAAGTGATCAAAGTGTCCATCAATGGATGAATGGATAAATAAAATGAGATATAAACATGTAATGAGATATCATGCAACCTTAAGAAGGGAGGGAATTCTGATACATGCTATGACATGGAGGAAGCTTGATGGCATTAGTATTAGTTGCTTGGTCATGTTTGACTCTGTGTGACCCTGTGGCCTGTAGCCTGCCAGGCTCCTCTGTCCATGGGATTCTCCAGGCAAGAATACTGGAGTGGATTGCAATGCCCTTCTCTGGGGGATCTTCCTGACCAAGGGATCGAACCTGGTCTCCTGCATTGTAGGCAGATTCTTTACCATCTGAGCCACCAGGGGCCAAGTGAAATAAGCCAGTTGCCAAAAAGACAAATTTTGTATTATTCCACTTTTATGAGGTACCAAGAGTAGTCAAATTTATATTGATGGAAGTTAGAATGCTGGCTACCAGGAGCTGAAAGAAGGAAAGACTGGGCAGTTACTGTTTGATCGGTATCAAGCTTAAGTTTGGGGAGATGAAAGAAGATTTGGAGATTGATGATGGTAATGGTTGCACAACAATGTGAATACACTTCATGCCATTGAATTGTACACTTAGAAAGAGTTAAAATGCTAAATTTACATTATATATACTTTAGTACAGTTAAATAAAGAAAAGTTTATTTTCTGTCTCCTGATGCCTAGTAAACTCTCTCTGAACACAGTCTTTGTCAGTGGACTATTTTGTGTAGCAGCTCAGATGTAATGCATATGTACAATGAAGAAGTCATGTTCTGGATTTTTTTTTTGCAGTAATCTTTTGCTTCTGGGTAGTCTTACTCCTGCTGGAATCAACTTCCTTGTAAGGAAAAGTTTCCCTTTAGTATAAGTGACACTTTTTGCATTTGCTCCCTGAAATGTTGCAGGCCATAGTTTAATGAACCAACAATGGTGGAGTTTCATGAAACTGTCTTTGGATAAAGTCTGCTGAGTAGTGTATTCTTACATCCATCATTGATGCTTCTTATGGACCTGGATTCCTTCTCCGTAAAATGAGTCAAGCATTGACTGAGGCTCAGTGTGGAAGTGAATTTATTCAAGTTGGATTCTGACAATCAGTAAATACATAAGCAAAGCAATTCCTTGGAAAAACAGTGATGCTGCACTTACTCTTTATAGACTATTTTCTATAATTTGCTTTGAGGCTTGTGTGTGTATATGTGTTTGTCACTCAGTCATAGCAAACTCTGTGTGACCCCATGTCCTCTAGCCCGCCAGGCTCCTCTGTCCATGTGATTCTTCTGGCAAGAATACTAGAGTGGGTTGCCATTTCCTTCTCCAGGGGATCTTCCTGACCCAGGGATGAAACCCAGGCCTCTTGCATCAAGGCAGATTCTTTAATGTCTGAGCCAACAGAGAAGCCCCCAGTCTTAAAGTTTACGTGGCACCAAAGGTGATCATCCTCTCCTTTAACGTAATGACAAAGGCAAGTCGGTACACCGTTTAATGTTGTTAGGCACATGGGTTCTGAAGCCAGGTAGTCTGTGTCCCAGGTTTATCACCAACTGTATGATCTCGGTTCAAGTTATATAACCTCAATTTTGTTTTTTTTGTCTTTTCTTATCTATAAAATAGCATGGTAAGAATGGTACCTAATCTGCAGGGTTGCTGTGAGGATTACATGAGTTAATATATAGTATATTCAAAAGCAGAGACATTACTTTGCCGACTAAGGTCTGTCTAGTCAAGGCTATGGTTTTTCCTGTGGTCATGTATGGATGTGAGAGTTGGACTGTGAAGAAGGCTGAGTGCCGAAGAACTGATGCTTTTGAACTGTGATGTTGGAGAAGACTCTTGAGAGTCCTTTGGACTGCAAGGAGATCCAACCAGTCCATTCTTAAGGAGATCAACCCTGAGATTTCTTTGGAGGGAATGACGCTAAAGCTGAAACTCCAGTACTTTGGCCACCTCATGCGAAGAGTTGACTCATTGGAAAAGACTCCGATGCTGGGAGGGATTGGGGGCAGGAGGAGAAGAGGATGACAGAGGATGAGATGGCTGGATGGCATCACTGACTCAATGGACGTGAGTCTGAGTGAACTCCGGGAGTTGGTGATGGACAGGGAGGCCTGGCGTGCTGCGATTCATGGGGTTGCAATGAGTCGGACACGACTGAGAGACCAAACTGAACTGAACTGACATAGAGCAGAGTTTAGCACCTAGTATGGACTATATGTGGAGAAGGCAATGGCACCCCACCCCAGTACTCTTGCCTGGAAAATCCAATGGATGGAGGAGCCTGGTAGGCTGCAGTCCATGGGGTCACTAAGAGTCAGACATGACTGAGTGACTTCATTTTCACTTTTCACTTTCATGCATTGGAGCAGGAAATAGCAACCCATTCCAGTGTTCTTGCCTGGAGAATCCCGGGGACAGGGGAGCCTGGTGGGCTGCCATCTATGGGGTCACACAGAGTTGGGCATGACTGAAGTGACTTAGCAAGAGCAGCAGCAGCATGGACTATATGAATGTTCATTATTATTATTAGCTACAGCATGCATGGATAAGCAGTTCCATGGCTATTGTAAGGATATGATGGCATCCTCTAGAGTGACCCATGATGAGGTGATGGAGAGGGCACTTGTTAGGGTCTAAGAGCTGACAATTTGTATTCTAGTTCAGGTTTAACCATTCATTCACTTTGTGACTTTTGGCAATTTACTTAAATGTAAATTAAGCCTTAGTTTCATCACTCTGTGCTGTGCTTAGTCTCTTAGTCATGTCCAACTCTTTGCAACCCCATGGATGTCAGCCCACCAGGCTCCTCTGTCCATGGGGATTCTCCAGGCAAGAATACTGAGTGAGTTGCCCTCCTCTAGGGGATCTTTCCAACCCAGGGATCGAACCCAGGTCTCCCACATTGCAGGTGGATTCTTTACAGTCTGAGCCACCAGGGAAGTCCATGAATACTTGAGTGGGTAGCCTATTCCTTCTCCAGGGGGTCTTCCCAACCCAGGAATTGAACCGGAATCTTCTGCATTGCAGGTGGATTTTTTTTTTTTTTACCAGCTGAGCTACCAGGGAAGCCCATGTAAATTAAGCCTTAGTTTCATCATCCTAAAGATTAGTGATATAGGAAGTGATCTTCTTCAGTCTCTTAACATGTAGCTATTAGCATCCACTCCAGTACTCTTGCCTGGAAAATCCCATGGACAGAGGATCCTGGTGGGCTGCCATCCATGGGGTCGCGAAGAGTCGAACATGATTGAGCGACTTCACTTTCACTTTTCACTTTCATGCACTGAAGGGAATGGCAACCCACTCCAGTGTTCTTGCCTGGAGAATCCCAGGGATGGCGGAGCCTGGTGGGCTGCCGTCTATGGGGTCACACAGAGTTGGACACGACTGAAGAGACTTAGCAGCAGCAGCAGCGGCATAAGCATCTAAGTTGTAAAGTTATAATGTTTCTGTTATAGTTATTATTATAGCTTTCATTTTTGTTCTCTTTACCTCTTTTTGTATTATGGCAAAAGGAAACTTTTCTACTTAAAAACTGGTTATTTTACATGATAGAAGTGGTACATGCCTACTGTAGAAAGTGTGGAAAGTAAAAAAAAAAATCTATCATTTTGCCCTACTGTTAATACATTCTTTCTTATTTACTATAAAGTACCTTAATGCTTGAGCTTCCCAGATGGTGCAGTGGTAAAGAATCCCCCTGTCAATGCAGGAAACACAGGAGACACGGGTTCAATCCCTGGGTTGGGAAGATCTCCTAGAAGAGAAAATGGCAACCCACTCCAATATTTTTGCCTTGAAAATCCCATGGAGAGAGGAGCCTGGCAGGATACAGTCCATGGTGTTGCAGAGAGTTGGACATAATTTAGTGACTGAGCATGCATGCCTCTTAATGCTTAAAGTTTTTATATAGCTTTTTTTTCTGTTTGCTGGCACAAGATCCAAGCTGGGGAGACCTATGTATGGAGAAAGTTACTTAAACTCAATTTTTTATGCTAATTTTGTTAGGGAAACAGAATTTTTTTTAATATTCAGATTCTATTGCTACATGAGGAAAATAATAATAAATTGACTATGTTTACAGTGTCACCTGAGAAGAGCTTTCAAGTATGTATAATTCCTAAGATGCCACAATATTAAAAATGGCTTTATTTCATAGCTACTATATAAATCTAAGCAATGAAAATAATGAATTATAAATTTCTAAGTATTTGAAAAAACTGGGTTTAATGATTATAAAAAACATAGGAANGCTACTATATAAATCTAAGCAATGAAAATAATGAATTATAAATTTCTAAGTATTTGAAAAAACTGGGTTTAATGATTATAAAAAGCATAGGAACATTCTCAAAGTAAGGCTATTTCTCTGCATGGAAGCAATAGTCAAAATAAATTTTTCGTTCTGGAAACCTAATCAGTTTGTATTAGGAATGTTTTGACACAAAGGGATGGTGGAAGTGGATACAATGTCCTCCACAGGGACTATGGTTCAACTTCTTCATTAACTGCTTTAATGGCTGTAGGTATGAGAAAGTGAAAGTGTTGGTCACTCAGTTGTGTCTGACTCTTTGTGACCCTATGGACTATAGTCCTCTAGGCTCTTCTGTCCATGGGATTCTCTAGGCAAGAATACTGAAGTGGGTTGCCATTCCCTTCTCCAAGGGAATGAGAAGGTCTTGGAAAAAGTCATGGAGACATCAAAGATGGTGGGCGATTTCCTAACTTTTTCCCATTTACACAGTGCCTTTTTGTGGAAAAACTGGCAACTCATGCTCTTTGTCATTTGTTGTTCCTCAACTTCAGCCATCCTCTTTCATCGTTTCTTCCAGAATCCCCGCCTCCTATTGAGTCACAGAAGTTTCATATTACATTTTGTGATTCTCTGCAATAAATAGAAGTTTAAGGGTTTTTTTATGAGTCATTAATCTTTGATATTATTTTATCAGAAATGGAAAGAATTCCTCCTAATAAAACTTATGATAAAACTGTCAGTAAGTGGTAATGCACTTGATCCTCCCTACTGATATAAATGGCTCTGCTGGTGGTGCTAAAAGATAGATCCGTTTGGTCTCTCCACTATGCTTGAAAGTAGAGTGGCAGCTTTCTTTTACTGAAGAGAAGGCCACAGAAGAGAAGGTAGAGATTATAGCAGTGGAGAACAAAATTAAGGCCACAGACATCTAACAGTAAGTACTTTCCCCCAAATATCTACCTTTCCTGGCCAGCAACTGATTGAAGACTATGAAATAAAGTCTCTTCTAACTTGAATGCAACATGTTTAATTGAGGCAATGTAGTGTTCAAGTTCGGAGAAGGCAATGGCACCCCACTCCAGTACTCTTTCCTGGAAAATCCCATGGACGGAGGAGCCTTGTGGGCTGCCGTCTATGGGGTCGCACAGAGTTGGACATGACTGAAGCGACTTAGCAGCAGCAGCAGCAGTGTTCAAGTTAGAAGAGACTTCTTTTCATAGTCTTCAATCTGTTGCTGGCCAGGAAAGGCAGATGTTTGGGGAAAAGTATTTATTGTTGATTGACATATGTCTTTGAGAACCTTACCAATAGCACATGGGAAACAAAGAAACCTACTTTGCTTGTTCCAAACCACCTCCTGGAAGCCCTTGCTCAGTTCAGTTGGAGCGCTTAGGTCAATCAAACACAAAATTGAGAAAACGTTCAAAGAACTAGTGTGTAGCAGAGGAGTTGGAAGGATTGGAAAAGGCTCAGTATTTGCTTTATTTCCTCTGAGCTCATTACTTGCTCTGAGTAGTAATGCTCTGAGTTAGCCAGGAAGGTAAGATAAATACTATTTGGTTAATAAGTTCTGTAAGAACCACACAGAATGTCTTTTCTGATTTACCATTGTATGGTTGGAAAAAGCATAATATCCTCTTTGCTTGTACTTTTTCTCATTCATCTTTGAAGCTGGTGGATAATTTAGAGTGTGAGTGAATGGTGAGAGCTTGCTTGTTCACATCTTTCTCAGGTTAGGAATGTTAAATGTAAGACACGTTATGAGAAAAGGGTATATTACTTGGGCTTCATCTCTTAATGCAGTTTTAGATAAAATGGATATGTTTCCTGACTCAATATTTACAGCTTAAAACTGATTTTCTTATTTCTAATTTGTTTTTTTTTTGTTGTTGTTTGTTTCTATTTCTAATTTGAAGAATTAAAAAACAGAAAGAAGTGTGTCTATATTTTTTGGTGTTACAGTGCCCCAAATTGACCCTCATGATTCACTCATCAACTTTGGTTCCTACCAAATAAATAAAAATACCTTTAAGAGCTGGTTAAATATAGTTGTTGTATAAACAGATTTTCCTTACATGCCTGAACAATGGGGCAGCCTTAGTTTATGCACCATAATACCAAATGCAAATGTTCCAATTCAATTAACCTTAAAACATATATATGGGAGTAATGGTGAGGGGGAAGGACAAGAACAAAGAAAGGATAGAGGGAAAGGATATATTGGTAGGGTTTTCATTTAAAATTAATAAACAATTTTTTAAAATAACTATGCCTTGAAAATAAGCAGTATTCCATAAGTAGTGAGTCTAAAATAAGTTTTACAGTCTCTTTCAGAACAGGAATTGCTATGTTCATTTTCCATAATATGTTGTAATATATACACTGGCTGTTTTTATGAGTCCTCTGCCCACCTTGGCCTTCAGTGTGGTTGACCATGTGCATTGATGAAGGATTGTAAAGATTAGAGCAATAGAGTGATTCTCTATATGAAAATATCTCACCTGTATTAAACCATTTCTTAATACAGATGAGAAAGTTGAAAACAAGTAAAATTTTAAAACATGAGACAGCCTATGAATCCACCCTCTAAGTCACTGTTGTGCTATGTGCTAAGTCTCTTCAGTCATGTTCAACTCTGTGTGACCCCGTGACTGTGGCCCACCAGGCTCCTCTGTCCATGGGATTCTCCAGGCAACTGTACTGGAGTGGGTTGCCATGCCTTCTTCCAGGGGATCTTCCCAACCCAGGGTTTGAACCTGAGTTTCTTTTGTCTCCTACATTGGCAGCAGCTTCTTTATCACTAGTGCCATCTGGAAAGCCCAAGTCACTGTTGGTCAGTCGTTAATAAAGTCACTATCTGTGTAATAGGATATCATTAAAATTATAGCAGAAAGTGAAGAGGAACTAAAAAGCCTGTTGGTGAAAGTGAAAGAGGAGAGTGGAAAAAGTTGGCTTAAAGCTCAACATTCAGAAAATGAAGATCATGGCATCTGGTCCCATCTCTTCATGGGAAACAGATGCGGAAACAGTGGAAACAGTGTCAGGCTTTATTTTTTGGGGCTGCAAAATCACTGCAGATTGTGATTGCAGCCATGAAATTAAAAGATGCCTACTCCTTGGAAGGAAGGTTATGACCAACCTAGATAACACATTGAAAAGCAGAAACATTACTTTGCCAACAAAGGTCCGTCTAGTCAAGGCTATGGTTTTTCCAGTAGTCATGTATGGATGTGAGGGTTGGACTGTGAAGAAAGCTGAGCACTGATGAATTGATGCTTTTGAACTGTGGTGTTGGAGAAGACTCTTGAGAGTCCCTTGGATTGCAAGGAGATCCAACCAGTCCATTCTAAAGGAGATCAGTCCCGGGTGTTCTTTGGAAGGAATGATGCTAAAGCTGAAATTCCAGTACTTTGGCCACCTCATGTGATGTGTTGACTCATTGGAAAAGACTCTGATGCTGGGAGGGATTGGGGGCAGGAGGAGAAGGGGATGACAGAGGATGAGATGGTTGGATGGCATCACCGACTCGATGGACGTGAGTTTGAGTGAACTCCGGGAGTTGGTGATGGACAGGGAGGCCTGGCGTGCTGCGATTCATGGGGTCACAAGAGTCGGACATGACTGAGCGGCTGAACTGAACTGAACTGAAAATTATAGCTGATGCTAAAGCAGTTTTTATGGGTCAGTAAAAATTTTGTAAGCACCTGTTTTACCCATTAGATGACTAGTATTAAAAAAATCTGCTCCTATGAAAAGTATCAAACTTTGGGATATTATATCAAAGTATAGCAGAATTGAAAAAAATTTATAGCTTGTTTCCAGTATAATTTTTTCCATTTCAGTGTATTTCCTAAATGCACAGAATACAATGCAGTATTGTGGTAGCAATAGGTGAACCGCGAACTTCCGTATATTCAAGCTGGTTTTAGAAAAGGCAGAGGAACCAGAGATAAATATGCCAACATCCGCTGGATCATGGAAAAAGCAAGAGAGTTCCAGAAGAACATCGATTTCTGCTTATTGACTATGCCAAAGCCTTTGACTGTGTGGATCACAATAAACTGTGGAAAATTCAGAAGGAGATGGAAATATCAGACCACCTGACCAGCTTCCTGAAAAACCTATATGCAGGTCAGGAAGCAACAGTTAGAACTGATCATGGAACAACAGACTGGTTCCAGATCAGGAAAAGAGTACGTCAAGGTTGTATATTGTCACTGTGCTTTATTTAACTTAAATGCAGAGTATATCATGAGAAATGCTGGGCTGGATGAAGCACATGCTGGAATCAATATGGCCGGGAGAAATATCAATAACTTCAGATATGCAGATGACACCACCCTTATGGCAGAAAGAGAAGAAGAACTAAAGAGCCTTTTGATGAAAGTGAAAGGGGAGAGTGAAAAAGTTGGCTTAAAGCTCAACATTCAGAAAACTAAGATCAGGGTATCCAGTCCTGTCACTTCATGGCAAATAGATGGGGAAACAGTGGAAAATTGTCAGGCTTTATTTTTTGGGGTTCCAAAATCACTGCAGATGGTGATTGCAGCCATGAAATTAAAAGATGCTTACTCTTGAAAGGAAAGTTATGACCAACCTAGATAGCATATTAAAGAGCAGAGACATTACTTTGTCAAAAAAGGTCTGTCTCATCAAGGCTATGGTTTTTCCATTAGTCACGTATGGATGTGAGAACTGGACTATAAAGAAGGCTGAGCACCGAAGAATTGATGCTTTGGAACTGTGGTGTTGGAGAAGACTCTTGAGTCCCTTGGATTGCAAGGAGATCCAACCAGTCCATCCTAAACATCAGTCCTGAATGTTCATTGGAAGGACTGATGCTAAAGCTGAAACTCCAATACTTTGGCCACCTCATGCAAAGAGCTGACTCATTTGAAAAGATCCTGATGCTGGGAAAGATTGAGGGCAGGCAGAGAAGGGGATGACAGAGGATGAGATGGTTGGATGGCGACACGGACTCAATGGACATGAGTTTGGGTGAACTGCAGGAGTTGGCGATCGACAGGGAGGCCTGGTGCACTGCAGTCTATGGGGTTGCAAAGAGTCGGACATGACTGAGCGACTAAACTGAACTGAACTGAACTGAACTGTGGTAGATGTTATTGAGGAAAAAAGAGTTCCACAATGAGTAGCGATGGCTATGGTAAATGATAGTTGATCATTTTGTTGCTTATTTGGTGGTTTGGTTGCTAAAGAAAGTGAAAGTAGCTCAGTCATGTCTGACTCTTTGCAACTGCATCATCTATATGGAATTCTCTAGGCCAGCATACTGGAGTGGGTACCCTTTCCCTTCTCCGGGGGATCTTCCCAACCTAGGGATAGAACCCGGGTTTCCCACATTGTGGGCGGATTCTCCACCAGCTGAGCCACCGAGGAAGCCTGCTTTAGTTGCTAAGTTATGTCCATCTCTTGGGACCACTAGACAGTAGCCTGTCAGGCACCTCTCTCCATGGGCTCCTCCAGGCAAGAATACTGGAGTGGGTTGCCATTCTGTTCTCCAGGGGACCTTCCCAAGCCAGGGGTCAAACTTGGTCTCCTGAACTGCAGGCATATTCTTTACCGACTGAGCCACCTAATACAATGTTTTAAGGAAAGTTTTAAGAAAGAATATATCATGGTGCCCATATTTAGGCCTAAAGGTGCACTGTTTTAAGCTCAGATCCCAAACAGATAGTAATAAAGAAGCAAAAAACACACAGAATTTAACCGAACACAGAATACTTATGTTAGAGAGAAAAGTTGTAGGACCCAGAAAACGACATGAAAGTTAATGCTGGAGCTTCAGATAGTTACCAACAGGCCTATCTTAAAATCATTGCTACCAAAGTTAGTGGGAACCTACTGTATAGTGCAGGTTTCCCTGGTGGCTCAGTGGTGAAGAACACACCGGCCAATGCAGGAAGTGCGAGAGATGCAGGTTTAATCCCCGGCTTGGGAAGATCCCCAGGAAAGGCAAACCACTCCAGTGTTTTTGCCTGGGAAATCCCATGGACATAGAAGCCAGGTGGGCTACAGTCGATGGGGGTCACAAAAGAATCAGACATGATTCAGCGACTATACAACAGAATAACACCAGTGGGAATGTTCTGTATAAGGCAGAGAGCTCAGCTTGCTGTTCTGTGGTCACCTACATGGGTGGTGGGGGGGCAGGGGTGGGAGGGAGGTCCAAGAAGGAAGGGATATATGTATACATATATAGCTCATTCACTTTGTTGTGCAGCAGAGACTAGCACAGCATTGTAAAGCAACTATATCTCAATAAAAATAAATGAATTTTTAAAAAGAGAAAAAAGAGAACTTGCAGTTGTAAATAGACCATAAAACTCTGTAAATAGTTGTAAGGGTCCTAATACAATACATTGAACAACTCCCAGCCAGGATGGAGAAAGATTAGCATGGGTCACACAGAGGAAGGGCAAGAAGGGAACTATAGGAAAAGGGACAATGAAAGAACGAGAGGTCAGATTCAAACAGACACCCTCCTTTTAGTCAGATCTGGGTAGCCTTTATGCTTTCTCAGAAGGATACAACTAGGTACTCATATCAGTGTGTTTGGTTGCTCAGTCATATCTGACTCTTTGCAACTCCATGGACTGTCGCCCTCCAGGCTCCTCTGTCCATGGGGTTTCCCAGGCAAGAATACTGGAGTGCGTTGCCATTTCCTCCTCTAGGGGGTCTTCCCAACCCAAGATCAAACCTGCATCTCCTGCAATTGGCAGTTGGCATCTTTACCACTGAAATACCAGGGAATCACATTTATATCAGCACCTACTACATATTATATTTTGCTAAATATAAATGTTAGAAAATTATACAGTAAGTTAGATGAGCAGCATATCATTGATTTTTTTTTTTTAAGAATTTGTGCCAAGACCTTCAAGAATACTCACATTTTCAAGTAGAAATATCTGTATAAGCTCTTGGCTTTTCCCTGAATCACATTAAACAATCCCATACCATTTTAACACACACAAATTCTCAATTTTCATTATAGTCTTATTGTTCATTTTGTTAAGCCATAAGATATTTGAAAACAGAAAAATGGGTGATAAACTACAAAGCCATCTTAAGGACCAAGTGCTAGGCACTGACTGAATTTTGCCTACCTGATTTGTGAGTGTGCTTTTCAAATTGTGTGTGTGTGTGTGTGCACGTGTGCATGCTCAGTCATGTCTGACTCTTTGAGATGCCATGGACTGTAGCCTGCCAGGGTCCTCTGTCCATGGAATTTTCCAGGCAAAAATACTGGTGTGGGTTGCCATTATCTATTCCAGGCGATCTTCCTAGCCCAGGGATTGAACCTGCATCTCTTGCACCTCCTGCATTGGCAGGCAGATTCTTTAGCATTGTGCCACCTGGGAAGCCCTGCTTTTCAAATTTTCACCCATTAAAATCATATGACCATGGCATGGACTGTCATACTGCTCCTTGGTAGTACAGCATCTCACTCTTCAATTCCAACATGCCAAAGACCTTTCAAGGTTTTCATGTGACAGCGTGAGCTCAATTCTCAAAAAAATCATTGTGTTGTTTTCATAAAGTGCTGATTTAAAGAACTCAGATTTTAAGTTGCTTCTAGATGAAAATTTGGCAACAGTCTCCTAACTTTAAAAAACTTCATATTATTGAAACTTAGAATTTATCCTCATGGATATGCTCAGTATTTAACTATAAATATGCTGTGATATCATTGAAATTAATGTAAAACATTGGAAGGAAAAAATCTCTAAATGTCTCCCATGGTCAAATAAATCATGCTACATTTGCTCAATGAAATAAATGTTTTTTTTTTTTTATTATAAAACTTAAGAGACTGGAAAATTTTCATGAATGATATGGATATCATTGAGTGTTGGACTTATTAGAAGTACTTTTTATTAGATCTGTGATTTTCCACAGTCTATAGTAAGCATATGTTACTGTGAAGCTAATAGATATTAACAAAAATTCTAGTTTTCCAGAATGTGCAGTCTAGTGGAACTGTATGTATTGTAGACTGTGTCTTTAACATGGCTTATTTTCCTCTGTATGTATCATGGTATGCTAGTAGATCCTACAGTGATAAAATACAAATTCCCAGATGCAGTGAGTCAACCTCTGCAGGTAGGGTCTGATCCATGGATTAGGCAACCAAGAGAATCAGTTTAGGGAAAGACTTTATGCAAATACAAGCATTCAGCCAATGAAACTAGGATTGCTGTATTGAAGAAAGTCCATTGTAAAGTAAATTATGAGTGATTTGAAATGGTAGGGTTACTAAGAACTAAGGCTCCACCCTAAGCACAGCTGAGAAACCATCATTTGCACTTTTTTCCTTTCTATGGTTTGTGCCTTCTTCCAGGAAATCCTTCTTGGCTGTTGGGAATCTGTTATCAGTAATATACAACTAATGTAACTTTAACTCCAGTTATATTACTCCTATCAGGAAGATTTGTATTTTAAGCCTCATCTCTACATGGAAAAAGGAAAACTTTTTCTTCTGAAAGATTTGGGTCTTCAGCAAGCAGATGATGGCTGAGAATGCTGATGAGAAAGGGAAGAAGATTTTATATTCATTTAAAATCCCATCAGAGAACCATGAACTATTCAACCAATCACTCAGGAAGGTAACTAGTGAACTTCTAGGTTTTTGAGGATTCCAGTTTTAAATTAAACAAGGGTTTGTTAAATTATGGGCTTCCCTTGTGGCTCAGCTGGTAAAGAATTCACCTGCATTGTGGGAGACCTGGGTTCGATTCCTGGGTTGGGAAGATCCCCTGGAGAAGGGAAAGGCTACCCACTCCCATTCTGGCCTGGAGAATTCCATGGACTATATTGTCCATGTGGTCACAGAGAGTCAGACATGACTGAGTGACTTTCACTTTGTTAAATTATGGAATATCCTGGGCATTCGAGATGTTACATATTTGTATACTCAGCTGTTTTGAAGCCCTCCAGAAAGTCTGTGAAGGTTAGAAATTTGTACCTAAGTGGAAGCACCAATCAGAACCTTGAACTCTAAAAGACCATTTTATGGGAGTAATCCCTTAGGGTAGACTAGCTGACCATCCAGAACATACATTTCAATATGGCCTTGTATAGTCCTCTCACCGTTAAATACGCAGAAATTCTCAAGAAATTTTGTTCTTGGGGAACATTACCAAATAGAAGACAAAACAGATATAATTTAAAGCTTTGCAGGATATCCCTTTTATGACTACTTCCCCCACCTCCCAAATTAAATACCTTCTATTATTTCCTAGAAAAGAAATACTATTTAACAAACATTTGTGTAACACTCGCCATATGCCATTCCTTGTCCTCAAAAGTTTGTGAATATTAATGTGTTTAATCCGCATGATAATGCTACGAGTTAAGTCTAGTATTATCCTATGAGCATCTGAGGAAGAGGTACATTTTCTAAGACCGGTTTTCTAGTAAATAGGGGTGATGGAATTGAATCCATGCAATTTGGTTGCAGAGTTCTTGCTTTTAGGAACTATGTTATGTGGCCTCTCACGCTCTTGCACTTTAATTTTTTCAATTAAAAGAGGAGTCAATGAATCATCAGACTAGGATATGCTGTGGTAACTAGTGACCTCAAAAATCTCAGTGGCTTGCAACCTCAAAAATGTATTTTATATTCTTGCTACTAGTACATCTCAGGGTGGTTGCAACTGAACTCTATGTTTTCTTCACTTTTGAGCTTAGACTGACAGAGATGCTTCTGTCTGGAATACTGCTTGTCATTGTGATAGAGGAAAAAAAAAAGATATAGCAAACCATAAATTGGTACTTAAAGTTCTTCAGCAAAATAATTTACACTATGTTCTCCCACATTTTGTGGGCCAACAAAGTGTCTCCTATTGGCCAAAAAGCCTGCCATTAATAGAACTGGGAAGTAAAATCCTTCCCCAAGGAAGGGTGTCAGACATTCGTGAGAAATCCATCAGAGTCTTAATTACTTATTGCAATTCTAATGACATATTTATTATTAATACCATTATTCTCCCTTATTCAACTTTAAGCCCCAAAGCTCTGTTAATCACCACTTCATATTTAGTGTCACATATGGTGTTTGGCCCTGAGGTCAGGGGCGGCAGCCGAGAGGAGCAACCCCACATTCAAGGAGCGTCAGCTGTGCGGGTGCAGGAGGGCCAAGAGGAACTATTCCACGTTTAAGGTCAGGAGAGGAGACCTCATCCAAGGTAAGGAGCAGCAGCTGTGCTTTGCTGGAGCAGCTGTGAAGAGATACCCCATGTTCAAGGTAAGAGAAACCCAAATGAGATGGCAGGTATTGCGAGAGAGTATCAGAAGGCAGACACACACTGAGACCATAATCACAGAAAACTAGCCAATCTGATCACACGGACCATGGCCTTGTCTAACTCAGTGAAACTAAGCCATACTGTGTGGAGCCAGCCAAGACGGACGGGTCATGGTGGAGAGGTCTGACAGAATGTGGTGCACTGGAGAAGGGAATGGCAAACCACTTCAGTATTCTTGCTTTGAGAACACCATGAACAGTATGAAAAGGCAAAATGATAGGACACTGAAAGAGGAACTCACCAGGTCGGTAGGTGCTCAATATGCTACTAGAGATCATTGGAGAAATAACTCCAGAAAGAATGAAGGGATGGAGCCAAAGCAAAAACAATACCCAGTTGTGGATGTGACTGGTGATAGAAGCAAGGTCCGATGCTGTAAAGACAAATATTGCATAGGAACCTGGAATGTTAGGTCCATGAAGCAAGGCAAATTGGAAGTGGTCAAACAGGAGATGGCAAGAGTGAATGTCAACATTCTAGGAATCAGTGAACTAAAATGGACGGGAATGGGTGAATTTAACTCATTGACCATTATATCTACTACTGCGGGCAGGAATCCCTCAGAAGAAATGGAGTAGCCATCATGGTCAACAAAAGAGTCTGAAATGCAGTACTTGGATGCAGTCTCAAAAATGACAGAATGATCTCTGTTCATTTCCAAGGAAAACCATTCAATATCATGGTGATCCAAGCCTATGTATGCCTCAACCAGCAACACTGAAGAAGCTGAAGCTGAATGGTTCTACGAAGACCTACAAGACCTTTTAGAACACCCAAAAAAGATGTCCTTTTCATTATAGGGGACTGGAATGCAAAAGTAGGAAGTCAAGAAACACCTGGAGTAACAGGCAAATTTGGCTTTGGAATATGGAATGAAGCAGGACAAAGGTTAATAGAGTTTTGACAAGAGAACGCAGTGGTCATAGCAAACACCCGTTTCCAACAACACAAGAGAAGACTCTACACATGGACATCACCAGATGGTCAACACCAAATTCAGATTGATTCTAGTCTTTGCAGCCAAAGATAGAAAAGCTCTATACAGTCAGCAAAAACAAGACCAGGAGCTGACTGTGGCTCAGATCATGAACTCCTTAACACCAAATTCAGACGTAAATTGAAGAAAGTAGGGAAAACCACTAGACCATTCAGGTATGATCTAAATCAAATCCTTTATGATTATACAGTGGAAGTGAGAAATAGATTTAAGGGACTAGATCTGATAGACAGAATGCCTGATGAACTATGGACGGAGGTTCATGACATTGTACAGGAGACAGGGATCAAGACCATTCCCATGGAAAAGAAATGCAAAAAAGCAAAACGGCTGTCTGAGGAGGACTTACAAATAGCTGTGAAAAGAAGAGAAGCGAAAAGCAAAGGAGAAAAGGAAAGATATAAGCATCTGAATGCAGAGATTGAAAGAATAGCAAGGAGAGAGAAGAAAGCCTTCCTCAGTGATCAATGCAAAGAAAAGAATGAAAATAGAATACTTTCTAACACCACACACAAAAATAAACTCAAAATGGATTAAAGATCTAAATGTAAGTCCAGAACTATAAAACTCCTAGAGGAGAACATAGGCAAAACACTCTCCAAGATAAATCACAGCAGGGTCCTCCATGACCCACATCCCAGAATACTGGAAATAAAAGCAAAAATAAACAAATGGGACCTAATTAAAATTAAAAGCTTCTGCACAACGAAGGAAAATATAAGTAAGCTGAAAAGACAGCCTTCGGAATGGGAGAAAATAATAGCAAATGAAGCAACTGACAAATAGCTAATATCAAAAATATACAGGCAACATCTGCAGGTCATTCCAGAAAAATAAATGACCCAATCAAAAAATGGGCCAAAGAACTATATAGACATTTCTCCAAAGAAGACATATAGATGGCTAACAAACACATGAAAAGATGCTCAACATCACTCATTATCAGAGAAATGCAAATCAAAACCACAATGAGGTACCATTTCATGCCAGTCAGAATGGCTGTTATCCAAAAGTCTACAAGCAATAAATGCTGGAGAGGGTGTGGAGAAAAGGGAACCCTCTTATACTGTTGGTGGGAATGCAAACTAGTACAGACACTATGGAGAACAGTGTGGAGATTCCTTAAGAAACTGGAAATAGAACTGCCTTATGACCCAGCAATCCCACTTCTCGGTATACATACTGAGGAAACCAGAATTGAAAGAGACCTGTGTACCACAGAGTTCATCGCAGCACTGTTTATAATAGCCAGGACATTGAAGCAACCTAGATGTCCATCAGCAGATGAATGGATAAGAAAGCTGTGGTATATATACACAATGGAGTATTACTCAGCCATTAAAAAGAATACATTGAATCAGTTCTAATGAGGTGGATAAAACTGGAGCCTATTATACAGAGTGAAGTAAGCCAGAAAGAAAAACACCAATACAGTATCCTAACACATATATATGGGATTTAGAAAGATGGTAACGATAACACTGTATGCGAGAAAGCAAAAAGAAAACCCCACAGATGTATAGAACAGTCTTTTAAACCCTGTGGGAGAGGGAGACAGTGGGATGATTTGGGAGAATGGCACTGAAACATGTATAATATCATATAAGAAACTAATCGCCAGTCCAGGTTTGATGCATGATACAGGATGCAGAGGAACCAGAGATCAAATTTCCAACATCCGCTGGATCATCCAAAAAGCAAGAGAGTTCCAGAAAAACATCGATTTTTACTTTATTGACTATGCCAAAACCTTTGACTGTGGATCACAATAAACTGGAAAATTCTGAAAGAGATGGGAATACCAGACCACCTGACCTGCCTCTTGAGAAATCTGTATGCAGGCCAGGAAGCAACAGTTAGAACTGGACATGAAACAACAGACTGGTTTCAAATAGGAAAAGGAGTACGTCAAGGCTGTATATTGTCACCCTGCTTATTTAACTTATATGCAGAGTACATCATGAGAAATGCTGGGCAGGAAGAAACACAAGCTGGAATCAAGATTGTCAGGAGAAATATCAAGCACCTCAAATATGCAGATGACACCACCCTTATGGCAGAAAGTGAAGAGGAATTAAAAAGCCTCTTGATGAAAGTGCAAGAGGAGAGTGAAAAAGTTGGCTTAAAGCTCAATATTCAGAAAACAAAGATCATGACATCTGGTTCCACCACTTCACAGGAAATAGATGGGGAAACAGTGGAAACAGTGTCAGACTTTATGTTTTGGGGCTCCAAAATCACTGCAAATGGTGACTGCAGCCATGAAATTAAAAGACACTTAGTCCTTGGAAGGAAAGTCATGCCCAAGCTAGATAGCATATTAAAAAGCAGAGACAATACTTTGCCAACAAAGGTCCATCTAGTAAGGCTATGTAGTCATGTATGGATGTGAGAGTTGAACTATGAAGAAAGCTGAGCACTGAAGAATGGATGCTTTTGAACTGTGGTGTTGGAGAAGACTCTTGAGAGTCCCTTGGACTGCAAGGAGATCCAACCAATCCATCCTAAAAGAGACCAGTCCTGGGTATTCATTGGAAGGACTGATGCTGAGGCTGAAACTCCAATACTTTGGCCACCTCATACAAAGAGTTGACTCATTGGAAGAGATCCTGATGCTGTGAGGGATTGGGGGCAGGAGGAGAAGGGGACAACCGAGGATGAGATGGCTGGCTGGCATTACCGACTTGATGCACATGAGTTTGGGTGAACTCCAGGAGTTGGTGATGGACAGGGAGGCCTGGCGTGCTGCGATTCATGGAGTCACAAACTGTCAGAGACTGTTTTTAAAGTCTATTTTTTTATGATATGAATATTGCTACTGTACCTTTCTTTTGATTTTCTTTGCAATGACTATCTCTTTCTATCCCCTCACTTTCAATCTGTGTGTGTCCCTAGATCTGAAGTGTGTCACTTGTAGAAAGCATATATGTGGGTCTTGTTTTTGTGTCCATTCAGCCATTCTGCTGTCTTTTGGTTGAAGTATTTAATCTATTTACATTTAAGGTAATTATCAACATATATGTTCTATTGCCATTTTCATAACTGTTTTGGTTTTTTTTTGGTAGGTCTTTTTTCTTACCTTTCTCTTATATTTTTTTCCTATCTCTGTAGTCAGACACTGCAACTTTCTTATGCAGTAACCATGTCCCCACCTTCTATCTCCCCTTTCTGGAGAAATCTTGACTATGCTTTGGTGTTTACACCACAACCAGGGAAAAAGATAAACTCTACTTTCCAGCTTCAAAGAATTGATCATAAATTTAATTCAATCATGGCCTGATAGATAGAGTGCCTGATGAACTATGGACAGAGGTTCATGACATTGTACAGGAGACAGGGATCAAGACCATCCCCATGGAAAAGAAATGCAAAAAAGCAAAATGGCCATCTGGGGAGGCCTTACAAATAGCTGCGAAAAGAACAGAAGCAAAAAGCAAAGGAGAAAAGGAAAGATATAAGCATCTGAATACAGAGTTCCAAAGAATAGCAAGAAGAGATAAGAAAACCTTCTTCAGTTATCAATGCAAAGAAATAGATGAAAACAACAGAATGGGAAAGACCAGAGATCTCTTCAAGAAAATTAGAGATACCAAGGGAACATTTCATGCAAAGATGGGCTCGATAAAGGACAGAAAGTGTATGGACCTAACAGAAGCAGAAGATATTAAGAAAAGGTGGCAAGAATACACAGAAGAATTGTACAAAAAAGATCTTCATGACCCAGATATTCACGATGGTGTGATCATTCATCTAGAGCCAGACATCTTGGAAATTGAAGTCAAGTGGGCCTTAGAAAGCATCACTACGAACAAAGCTAGTGGAGGTGATGGAATTCCAGTTGAGCTCTTTCAAATCCTGAAAGACGATGCTGTGAAAGTGCTGCACTCAATATGCCAGCAAACTTGGAAAACTCAGCAGTGGCCACAGGACTGGAAAAAGTCAGTTTTCATTCCAATCCCAAAGAAAGGCAATGCCAAAAAATGTTCAAACTACTGCACAATTGCACTCATCTCACATGTTAGTAAAGTAATGCTCAAAATTCTCCAAGCCAGGCTTTAGCAATACGTGAACTGTGAACTTCCAGATGTTCAAGCTGGTTTTAGAAAAGGCAGAGGAACCAGAGATCAAATTGCCAACATCTGCTGGATCATGGAAAAAGCAAGAGAGTTCCAGAAAAACATCTGTTTCTGCTTTATTGACTATGTGAAAGCCTTTGACTGTGTGGATCACAATAAACTGTGGAAAATTCTGAAAGGGATGGGAATACCAGAGCACCTGACCTGCCTCTTGAGAAATCTGTATGCAGGTCAGGAAGCAACAGTTAGAACTGGACATGGAACAACACACTGGTTCCAAATCGGGAAAGGAGTACGTCAAGGCTGTATATTGTCACCCTGCTTATTTAACTTATATGCAGAGTACATCATGAGAATCGCTGGACTGGAAGAAACACAAGCTGGAATCAAGATTGCCAGGAGAAATATCAATCACCTCAAATATGCAGATGACACCATCCTTATGGTAGAAAGTGAAGAGGAACTACAGAGCCTCTTGATGAAAGTGAAAGAGGAGAGTGAAAAAGTTGGCTTAAAGCTCAACATTCAGAAAACGATCATGGCATCCGGTCCCATCACTTCATGGGAAATAGATGGGAAACAGTGGAAACAGTGTCAGACTTTGTTTGGGGGGGCTCCAAAATCACTGCAGATGGTGACTGCAGCCATGAAATTAAAAGATGCTTACTCCTTGGAAGGAAATTTATGACCAAGCTAGATAGCATATTCAAAAGCAGAGACATTACTTTGCTGACTAAGGTCTGTCTAGTCAAGGCTATGGTTTTTCCAGGAGTCATGTATGGATGTGAGAGTTGGATTGTGAAGAAGGCCGAGGGCCGAAGAATTGATGCTTTTGAACTGTGGTGTTGGAGAAGACTCTTGAGAGTCCTTTGGACTGCAAGGAGATCCAACCAGTCCATTCTGAAGGAAATCAGCCCTGGGATTTCTTTGGAAGGAATGATGCTAAAGCTGAAACTCCAGTACTTTGGCCACCTCATGTGAAGAGTTGACTCATTAGAAAAGACTTTGATGCTGGGAGGGGTTGGGGGCAGAAGGAGAAGGGGATGACAGAAGATGAGATGGCTGGATGGCATCACTGGCTTGATGGACGTGAGTCTGAGTGAACTCCGGGAGATGGTGATGGACAGGGAGGCCTGGCGTGCTGCGATTCATGGGGTCGCAAAGAATCGGACAGAACTGAGCGACCGAACTGAACTGAACTGAACAGTGATTGGTTTTAAATGTTTCTTGACCTAATTCTAACAAATTGGATCTGAGGAAAGTCTTTCACTACCGTCTGGGAAAGTTTTTCTTCTTAAGGAAGAAAGACCTTCATATGAAGAAATAGCTCTCTTCTTTGCTGGTGGAGATATGGGCACTTGTGGTACCTGGAACCATTGCAGTTGTATTGAAACAAACTAGAGAAAAACGTTGAAAAATATAGGTGAAAGCCTCCAACTCAGAAAATAAGGACTAGTCATTTGTTCCAAAAAGTAGCTGTATGAAATATGACCTTGTAATTGTGAAGCTGGTTTTCATTTGGGAGAAACCAGTATAAATCTTTGCATTTATTCACATATTTTTTTTCTTTTTCTTTTCAGTTCATTATATATGTGTGTGTATGCATATATGTGTATATATACATATATACATATGGATAATCTGGCTATATGGAGAATTTTTAGAGTATCTACTGAAATAGACGCTTGAGTTCCTTTAACCCATACCTAGAAAATTTGAACAGCATTGGTAAATCTTGGTGTGGATATTAAAATTTTGCAGGTTTGAAGTTTTAGTCTTGCTAAGAAAATCAGTCCCGAATATTCATTGGAAGGACTGAGGCTGAAGCTGAAACTCCAATACTTTGGCCACTTGATGTGAAGAACTCACTCATTTGAAAAGACTCTGATGCTGGGAAAGATTGAAGGCAGGAGGAGAAGGGGATGACAGAGGAAGAAATGGTTGGAAGGCATCACTGACTCAATGTACATGAGTTTGAGTAAACTCTGGGAGTTGGTGATGGACAGGGAGGCCTGGCGTGCTGCAGTCCATGGGGTTGCAAAGAGTCAGACACAACTGACTGACTGGACTGAATTGAACTGGTTATTTGGGGAAATTCTTGGTTAGGACAAATGAAAGTGAAAGCACCTGTAACAAAAATAATTTTATAGTACAGCAATTAGAAAAACAATGGCTAAGTTTTTTTTTGGGCACTTACTATGTGCCAGCTACTTGACAAAACTTGTTTTTCCTAAATTTTTAAAATTAAATATTTTATTTTGAATAAGTTTCAAACCTACAGAAAAGTTGCAAAAGCAAACAAAGAACTCTCACATATCCTTTGTTCAGAGACCTCTTTCAAATTTCACCAATTATCCCACTAATATCTGAGCAAAGAATTCTATCCAGGAATTATGCTCTGTACCCATTAATCTTGTCACTCCAGTTTCTTTCAACTGGAACAGTTCCCCAGTCTTTTCTTCACTTTCATGACCTTGAAACTCTTAAAGAATTATGGATTCTTCCTTTTGTAGGAGACCCTTGAAGTTAGGGTTAGTAACTAATTTTTGTACATTCTTTTGAGTGGTAATGATTTTTACTAGTGCTATTAACTTTGATCATTTGATTAAAGTGATGTCTGCCAGTTTTTCTCCACTGTAAAATCAATTTTCTCCCTTTGAAATTAATATTTTATTGGAGGATATTTAGAGAACATATAAAAATCCCATCCCTTGGATCTGCAAACAGCTTCTGGTATTGAACAAAATGTATATTCCTACTAATGATAAAGGTTGGTGAAATGATCATACTAAATATGAGTAATGACTTAATTTGAATATAAACTAAAAGGCTTACCTTTGAATCAGGTGCAATCCTTATGTGAGCTGTCACAAGTAGGTCTTAAGCAGAAATATTTAGTTCTTTTTGAAGTAAATTTGTGATAGTTGAAAAAAAAATCCAGTTCCTTAAATCATGTTTTATCATAACATCATTAATATTTCTTTTCTGAATTGTTATACTAATGGTTGTTAAATGGTGGTTTTCTATTCTTACCATTTCTTCTATATTTATTAGTTGGCTTTCTATAAGGAGGAGCTTTCTCACTAATTTCTTTATTCCCCTGGGAACCCATGAGTTTCTATTTTATTGAATGCTTATAATTTACTGTTCATACTGTTCATGGGGTTCTCAAGGCAAGAATACCGAAGTGGTTTGCCATAATAATTTACTACTATTATGATTTATTTTTGATGATCAAAGATTATCCTAGATTTGACTAGTTTACCTCCTTTAAGCTAGCTTCTCTTATTATTTTGACAAGTGCTTATTATTCTTTAAGTATTTGCTATCTGGTATAACAAGAAATTCTATGCTCGTTCTGTTCATTTCCTAAATCAGACCTAGAATCAGTCATTTCAGTAAGGTGCCCTGGTTCCTTTTAATGCAAAATATTCTTTGGAAACATTGGCAAGGTCTTAACATAAGGCATGCTCACTGCTATTGTAATATTTCTTTTCCCAAGCTCTTCAAGGGAAATAGAAAATACATGCATGTACACACACACACACACACACACACACGCACACACCACAGACTTAGTCCTAACAAAACACCAGAGAGCAGTGGCTTATAAGCCATAAAAATTTACTTCTGACAGTTCTGGAGGCTGGAAATCTGAGTTTAGGGTGCCACGATGGTTAGGTGAGAGCCATTTGCCAGGTCCCAGACTTCTCACTGTATCTTCACATGGGGAAAGAGGTAAGAGAGCTCTGGGGGGCGGTCTATTTTATAAGGGCGTTGATTCCATTAATGAGGGCTCCACTCTCATGATCTAAGCACCTCCCAAAGGCCACACCTCCTAGAATCATCACTTTGTGAATTAGGTTTAAACATATGAATTTAGGTCAAACATTCAGACCATAGACCATATAGATCATAGCAAATGTCGTGTCCGACTCATGGGACCCCATAAACGGAAGCCCACCAGGCTCCCCCATCCCTGGGATTCTCCAGGCAAGAATACTGGAGTGGGTTGCTATTTCCTTCTCCAGTGCATGAAAGTGAAAAGTGAAAGTGAAGTCACTCAGTCGTGTCTGACTCCTAGCAACCTCATGGACTGCAGCCTACCAGGCTCCTCCGTCCATGGGATTTTCCAGGTAAGAGTACTGGAGTGGGTTGCCATTGCCTTCTCTCTCTCTATGTGTGTGTGTGTGTGTGTGTGTGTGTGTGTGTGTGTATAAAATCTATAAAATAATGAGTTTCTGTTGATACCTCAACTCTAGTCCAACATCACAGGGTCCATCTAGCTTTCCCCTCCACGTTTGTATCACCCTTCTTTGACAGTGAAGAGTCCGGCTCTCGCTACCTCAAGTGCCTAAGCATAGTCAATTTCATGATACCACCTGGCTGCCACTCTCTTTGTATACTGGCTCCAACTGTCATTGAGGCCTAACCAGTCTGGACTATCTGCTTTTTAAATGACTTTTTGATAAAGGAAAGAAGAAAGGCAATAAAAAGATGATACTTTTGAATTGGAAGAATCAATATCATCAAAATCACTATACTATCCAAGGCAACCTACAGATTCAATGCAATCCCTATTAAATTATCAATGGCTTTTTTCATGAAACTAGAAGAAAACATTTTAGAATTTGCCCAGGTCATTAGGTGCCCAATATGCTACTGGAGATCAGTGGAGAAATAACTCCAGAAAGAATGAAGGGATGGAGCCAAAGCAAAAACAATATCCAGTTGTGGATGTGACTGCTGATAGAAGCAAGATCCGATGCTGTAAACAGCAATATTGCATAGGAACCTGGAATGTCAGGTCCATGAATCAAGGCAAATTGGAAGTGGTCAAACAAGAGATGGAAGGGTGAACGTCGACATTCTAGGAATCAGCAAACTGAAATGGACTGGAATGGGTGAATTTAACCCAGATGACCATTATATCTACTACTGCGGGCAGGAATCCCTCAGAAGAAATGGAGTAGCCATCGTGGTCAACAGGAGACTCTGAAATACAGTACTTGGATGCAATGTCAAAAATGACAGAATGATCTCTGTTTGTTTCCAAGGCAAACCGTTCAATATCACAGTTATCCAAGTCTATGCCCCAACCAGTAACACTGAAGAAACTGAAGTTGAATGGTTTTATGAAGACCTACAAGATCTTTTAGAACTAACACCCAAAAAAGATGTCCTTTTCATTATAGGGGACTGGAATGCAAAAGTAGGAAGTCAAGAAACACCTGGAGTAACAGGCAAATTTGGCCTTGGAATGAGGAATGAAGCAGGGCAAAGACAAATAGAGTTTTGCCAAGAAAATGCACTGGTCATAGCAAACACCCTCTTCCAACAACACAAGAGAAGACTCTACACATGGACATCACCAGATGGTCAACAGCAAAATCAGATTCATTATATTTTTTGCAGCCAAAGATGGAGAAGCTCTATACAGTCAGCAAAAACAAGACCAGGAGCTGACTGTGGCTCAGATCATGAACTCCTTATTACCAAATTCATACTCAAATTGAAGAAAGTAGGGAAAACCACTAGACTATTCAGGTATGACCTAACAAATCCCTTATGATTATACA
>SJYQ01000223.1:0-136716 GCA_006410935.1 Redunca redunca | reverse complement strand
CTTGAGAAATCTGTATGCAGGTCAGGAAGCAACAGTTAGAACTGGACATGGAACAACAGGCTGGTTCCAAATAGGAAAAGGAGTACATCAAGGCTGTATATTGTCACCCTGCTTATTTAACTTATATGCAGAGTACATCATGAGAAACACTGGACTGGAAGAAACACAAGCTGGAATCAAGATTGCTGGGAGAAATATCAATAACCTCAGATATGCAGATGACACCACCCTTATGGCAGAAAGTGAAGAGGAACTAAAAAGCCTCTTGATGAAAGTGCAAGAGGAGAGTGAAAAAGTTGGCTTAAAGCTCAACATTCAGAAAATGAAGATCATAGCATCCGGTCCCATCACTTCATGGGAAATAGATGGGGAAACAGTGGAAACAGTGTCAGACTTTTTTTTCGGGGGCTCCAAAATCACTGCAGATGGTGACTGCAGCCATGAAATTAAAAGACGCTTACTCCTTGGAAGAAAAGTTATGACCAAGCTAGATAGTATATTCAAAAGTAGAGACATTACTTTGCCGATTAAGGTCCGTCTAGTCAAGGCTATGGTTTTTCCTGTGGTCATGTATGGATGTGAGAGTTGGACTGTGAAGAAGGCTGAGCGCAGAAGAATTGATGCTTTTGAACTGTGGTGTTGGAGAAGACTCTTGAGAGTCCCTTGGACTGCAAGGACATCCAACGAGTCCATTCTGAAGGAGATCAGCCCTGGGATTTCTTTGGAAGGAATGATGCTAAAAGCTGAAGCTCCAGTACTTTGGCCACCTGATGCGAAGAGTTGACTCATTGGAAAAGACTCTGATGCTGGGAGGGATTGGGAGCAGGAGGAGAAGGGGATGACCAAGGATGAGGTGGCTGGATGGCATCAAGGATGCGATGGACGTGAGTCTGACTGATCTCCGGGAGATGGTGATGGACAGGGAGGCCTGGCGTGCTGCGATTCGTGGGGTCGCAAAGAGTCGGACATGACTGATCAACTGAACTGAACTGTTGGAACACAAAAGACACTGAATAATCAAAGAAAAAATAAGAAAAAAGAGCTGGAGGAATCACGCTTCTTGAGTTCAGACTATATTACATAGCTACAGAAATCAAAACATTTTGATACTGGCACAAAAACAGAAACATAGGTCAATGAAACAGGATGTAAAACTCAGAAATACACCTACATACCTATGATCAGTTAGTCTCACTACTGTGGGTATATCCAGAGAAACCATACTTCAAGATACATGTACCCCAGAGTTCACTGAAGCATTATTTACACTAGCAAAGGCATAAAAGCAACCTAAATGTCTATTGACAGAAGAATGGGTAAAGAAAATGTTGTACATATGGAATATCACTCAGCTACACAAAGTATGAATAATGCCTTTTGGAGCAGCCGAATGGACTTAAAAATTATCATACTAAATAAAGTAAGTCAGACAGAAAAAGATAAATACTAATATTTTATGATATCACTTAAAAAGATAAATACTAATATTTTATGATATCACTTATATTTGGAATCTAAAAAATGGTATAAAATGAACTTAATTATCCAACAGAAACAGGCACACAGACTTCAAAAACAGACTTATGATTATTAAAGGGGAAAGGTGGGGAGGGATAAATTAGGAGTTTGTTTTTAACATATACACATTACTATATAAAGTAGATAATCAACAAGGACCTACTATATAGCACAGGGAACTCTATTCAATATTCTGTAAAAATTTATGTGGGAAATGAATCTGAAAAAGAGAGGATACATGCATATATATATAACTCAATCACTTTGCTGTACACCTGAAACTAACACGTTGTAAATCAACTATTCTCCAAAGTAAAATAAAATATTCTTTAAAAGAAAAAAAAAAGAAAAGAAAGAAATCAAGAGAAGGAAAAGTAAGAAAGGGAAGAAGAGAAAACATCACATATATTAATACATTAAATCTTATTATAATCATGAGAAAAGTATGATTATTATCTCCACGTCACAGAGGCTAAGGACTTGCTCAAGGTCATGTAGTTAGTAACTTAAGAAGCTGAAATTAAATGCAGGGAGGTTATGTCTGGCCTGCAGACTCAAACATGATAGTCTGTAGATGTTTATCTGCCTTCCCTTGCTATTATCTACACCCTGCATTTAGTACATTTCTTCCTTCGTTATTCTTTGTGCCTACCCTGGTTGAAATTGCTTAGCACCTAATACAAGAAGAGTTTGCTCTAAGTGCTAGAACTAGTGTAAGCGGGGAGTTACATTATCACAGCAACATGTGGTGTTATAATTACATCAGAGTGCAGCTCAGTCTCTGGCGCACCGTACGCGCCACAGTGTCGCCATATTTGCAGATGTTCAGTCTTACTTTTATTAAGCATGACAATGCCCAGCAGGATCCATTTTGTCTGATTATCCTCAAATGGAGAAGAATATTAAAAGGCAAGATAATTAAAAATATATGCCCAAACAAAGGATGTGTCTACAATTCCTTTTCTAGTGCTTTGAAATAGTTCAAATTTCTCAGCTGGCTCTCGTGCACACAGCACTGAAAGGATGTCTTAAATTTAGACATATGTCTTCATTCTGTTTAATGTGCCAGAACAAAAACATAACTTGAGACCACCATGAATTGATGTCTAAGTGCTGGAATGCTAGAGAACACTCGTATTTCCATGGGGCTAAATGTCATCATAGAGCTTGTGATTGCACTTTCCCCTGCGAGAACATAGCCTTCTATTTTTAAGATTTTCCTTTTCCAATTCTGTGTCCTTATTCCTCCTTGAGTCCACTTAATGGTTTTCTTTTATTTGATGCAGCTTCAGAGAATTCAAATTATACTTCCATTAGCAGATGCTTTTATTGAGAGAATGGAAAAAAAAATCTCATCACTTCCATACAAGGCAGTAGGCCTAACACATTATTTTAAAAGATGAAAAATGTTAGGTAAATTTATTAGGTTATTTCCAGGTTTTAATGTATTTTAAAAACCTTTAAGAAAAAGAATCCCATAGGTTTATATCAGACAGGTAAGAAATTTCTAACTTATGGCATGCCAAACAATGCTAGGGGTTAGGGTTTTGATGAAAATAGTGTGGCAGTGAGAATGTTGGAAAGGAAATTCCACCCTTCATTCTAACCAACGTGAGGTTGTACCAATAATCTAGTCCCTGAATGCTGGGCCGTGAAATTTTCAGAACTTAGGACAGTTTCTTTTGGAGGTGGAGTCAAACTGAAATGTCTTCAGAGGAGCAAAAAGCTGAAATTATATGATATGAGTACCTGTTGCAGCAATTAAGTGAATGTACCTACTCTGAAATAGGAAAAAAATAATTGGGCTGATATTTATCTTAACATATTTGAAAGAATATCTTGTAAACAAAAGATTAACTTCTGGCCTGACCCAAGCATGTAGAACTTAACCCTACAAATAGAATTCATGGAGATGTGAACTTGATTTCAGTGTAAGGAAGGGCTTTCACTTTCACTTTTCTGCATCACTAGGACATTTAAGAAGATATTACCACATATCAGTGACATTATAGAGCAGTGCTTCTATAATATAATATGCATACATGTATCTCACCTGAGGTCTTGTTAAGATGCAGATACTGACTCTGTGGCTCTGAGCTGGGGCCTGGATTCTGCTTCTAGGTGAAGCACACACTGCTGGATCTCAGACCACTCTCTGAAGAGTAGCAAAGTCTTAGGGAAATGAAGAGAATGAAAAGTTGATTCCCAAGATGTCAGGGACTTAAAGGTTTAGCGTATCATTATGAAATGGTAATATACATTTGACTTGATAGGAATAGGAGGGAAATTAAAAGAAAATGAAGCGAGAAATCATCTTACTGCCACAGCTGAGGGTTCCAGTGAAAAACTTGGCAGCAACAAAGGGAGATATTCTTAGGATCAAAACAGTCTCAAAGCAAGGAGAAAACCATCCCAAAGAGGAAGATAGTTGGTGAGAGCAAGGGAAACTGACAGCAGTGGGGGCCACACACAACTTAAAAAAACAAAACAAAAAACCTTTCAGCTAAGTCCACGAGCTCACTAATTGGCCATAAAGGCAGCTGAGATGGTTAGCTGAGCAAATGCTAAAAAAAGGGAGTGAACTTCATCAGTGGGATTTTCCAGACAGCCTTCTGTCCTTAAGTGAGAATGAATGGCGATATTATAAACTTCTGAAAATACCAGCACGAAGCAGCAAAAATCCTGATCTCAGACAGACTCTCATCGTCATCGGCTGCTCGGTGGTGTTCAATGATGGTCCAAGAGGAAAAAGTAGCCAAGACTCTACTCGCGTGTACCCATCTAGAAACCAAAAGCGACTTTCTCAAAATGTCATTCTACTCTTGAAAAGGAATCTTTTCTTTTCCCTTGTAGCAGTGTTGTAGAACTGAGAAACTTTAGGGACACATATGATTTTGATTAGCTAAAGAATCTTCCATAGCTCTTAATTGTCAAGTCTATTAAAAGTCCAATTTGACCATTTAGATGTGGTCATAACAGGTTCTTTCCACACACTTAATGCTCTTTCCAGAACTCAGCTTTCATCCAAATTTGGGATTCCTATATTCCTGTATATGTTCTTTATTTATTATTTCAATTTCACATTTCAATCTGGGCTCCCACCAAAATGTGTGCTTACTTTAAAATGATGACTGAGTAACTCATTACATTAGGGGTTTTCACAGATCCGTGCTGTCTCATTGAGGTTGAACTTGGCTCTCTGATATATCCAAATTGGAGCTTCAATCCCTTGGCATTAACAGAAACATCTTACTTTCTTTTAAGGTGGCATTCAAATTTAAATGTTCAAATCACAATCAAGCTTTTTTTTTTTAATTAGAAGAAAGTGATAATAAAATGTAAAGAAAAATTGTGTAGCTTCCTTAAACCAATGTCTCTACAGAGAAGCAACATACTGGTATATTTAGTGCAATTCTCTTGATACTAAAGTCAATAGCAATATTGGTTGTTTGACTTCTTTGATTTAAAACAATTAAATCATTACAGAGATGTCAACTAATACTGGATATTATCTCAAAATTATATTCAGGTGTGTATACTGTATTAAATTTGGAGAGAGTTCAAAAATAGTAAAGATGAGTAATGCTGAAAAGTAAGCCTGGTAATAAAGAAAGAATTGGGGAAGAAACATCTTGTAGAAAAACAAAGAATGAGAATAAAGAATTTTCAATATTATTATACATTTATTTAAAAATATCTGGTATGGGGAGGGAGGTGGGAGGGGGGTTCAGGATGGGGAACACGTGTATACCTGTGGCGGATTCATGTTGATGTATGGCAAAACCAATACAATATTGGTAAAGTAATTAACCTCCAGTTAAAATAAATAGCTTTCTATTTAAAAAAATAAAAAAATAAAATATTTGAAAGATCATGAAAAACATAAAAAACTCACTTATAAGCTATATAAATCAAGGAAGTTTTTAAACAAGAATTCTGTGTGTGTGTGTGTGTGTGTGTGTGTAATGGTGTGAAAGCACAAAAGAACATAAGTTGACTATTCAGCAAGGGTGATTCAGATTATTTACAACAAGAAAAAAAACCTCTTATGAATTTTTTGTTTGTTTGTTTTCCTTTGATTTTTGACACTGAGGCTCAAATTTATGAAATTATTTTTAAAGAAGATATGTACAATGAGCTTTACCAGCCTGAAAATTATAGAAAGACCAAATATTAATAATTATTAGTAATCTTGTCTTACTTCAGTTGCCAATATATCTGTAGAAAGACCATGTGCTTGGATTCTTTTTGAATCTTGCTATTGCAATGAGGGTTGATAAGCATACAGTTTTTTCTTTTTTGGGGGTGAGATACAAATGTTCCTTGACTTTTGTAGTTCTAGTAAAGTTTTAAGGGAATTTATAGAAGTTTTCCCTTTGAATGTTTTACAACTGTTTTCACTTTAACACGTGACTTATAAATATAACAGTATTCTGGACCTCAGCAAATCTTTCTTATGCCAAATAAAGAGGACAGGAATGTGTTAATAATTAGACTGGCAAATATGTGCATTTTCTAGAAAGCTGTTTTAAAAATATTCACTTTCAAATGTTTTACTTTATACCTAAGTTCAAAAGAAGTGATGTGTAGTCCTTAAAATGCTTAACTCATTGTCCTTAAAGAATAATTTTGTGAATGATACAAATTACTTTTAATTCCAGAGTATATATCAATTTTAGACATTTTTATCAGCTAGAGCATAGCTTTACTGTTAGAGGATTGGCACAGATCCACACATTAAACCTAAGCCTGTGTTTGGGTATTGTTTAGATGTATGATAAAATAAGCTAGTTACTTCTGTTTGACGTTATTTTAGAGTCAATAAGAAGAAATAAAAATACAAAATGCTAGGCGGCACAGTGAAATTTGGGCTAATTATAGTGATCTGAGGGTTAAAAATTTATGCTTTTGTTTGTTTAAGCTGAAATGTATATATAGATCATCACATATAATAACTTTCTCAGACTTTTTAAAAAACATGAGTCTAGGTTAGAGTATTATAACAAATATGAAGGATCAAGACAGATTGACATATTCTGGAGCTTCAGGGGTCTTATAATGTAATCAGGGAAGCAGGGCAGCCAGAGAAAACATAATTAACAGAATCAACTAGCAGATATAGAGTGATAGAATGGAGATATAATTAGTATGTTCTAAAGACTTAATATTTTAGAGTACTATGTCATATTTTAAGGGGACAGTGACCAGGAAGAATAGGTTTTTGAGGTGGAAGGAAGATATTGAAATTTTGAGAAGAAACTAATTCTACTTAACTTAGATTAAAAAAAAATAGGGCCTCTGAATAATTAAGGTAAATTTATGTAGGATGTTTTCCCACCACGGCCTCATTATCTGGAATATTACTATATCCAGTTTTTTCCTGAAGGGGTAGTCAGAGTCTGGTGGGTATGTTTCTATCACGTGACCCTCACTCCCTAAACCACAGCTGATTGAATAAAGGGTCAGTGGTTTGAAATTCATCAGGTTAGGAATAAAATATGGGCCCCAGTTCTAACTAATTTCCAGTTGTTAGGATCAAATTTGCTCTTATTTTCTCTTGAATCATCTTCATTGAGAAGCATATCTAGGGACTGGTATGCCTTGGATAAGCCCTATGCCCCATATAGCTGTTTTTATTTTAGTATTTCCTACCTTCTTTCTATTGTTATTGGGTTGACCAAAAAGTTCTTTCCAGTTTTTCTGTAAGATGTTACAGAAAAAAGCCAAACGAACTTTTTGATCAACGATTAGAATAGGAATTCTGCTTGCTTCCATTTTTAAGGGTTTAAGTATTTGAAGGGACTTACTTTTGAACTTCGAAGACCATCAGAAAAAAACCTGGAAGTCTCGTTGAAACACTGGTTTCAGGTTCCATCTTTACAGTTTCTGACTCAGTGGGTCTGGGGTAGAGCTCAACATTTACAGTTCCCAGTTGAGACTGATGCTCTTGATTCAGGGAACTACACTTTCAAGACCACTGTAAATTATATAGGGTAACTTTTTAAAATTCTCACAGTAATCCTGTGAGATAGTCATAATTACTTCCTCCATTTTAAAGTTGTGGAAACAGATGTTAAAAGAAATTTGCTTCAAAATACACAGGTTAGAGGGAGTAAGCTATAGTCACTTCCCAAGTAATCTGATTCCAGAAACAATGTCCTAACGTAACGTGGAGCCTGCCATGTAGCTTTGCTTACGCCTCAAGCACCCTTTAGAAATGAGGCACTGTATTGCATCTGCTGGCAGCTGACACCCTTGAATATTGCCTTGTTCTTGCTAAACTTTCTTTTCAGTTCATATGTCTTCATACTTAAATGCTGTTACCTAAGCTATTTTTAATTATGCTACAATCCTGAAACACCACTTGCTTAGGACTGACAAGCAATTGTGACTCTTTGTCACCACCTGGTGGCAGAAAGTATTATACAGCAGAAACTGCATAGCAGTGAGTGCCATCTCTCAGCGGTATACAACTCTTCGCAAACCCCATGGATTGCAGCGGCTAGGCTCCTCTGTCCATTGGATTTCCCTGGCAAGGATACTGGCTTGGGTTGCCATTTCCTCCTCCAGAGGATATTCCCCACCCAGGGATCGAACTCACCGTCTCCTGTGGCTCCTGCACCGGCAGGCAGATTCTTTACCACTGAGCCACCTGGGAAGCCCCGTAGTCTACAGAAAACAGTAATAGAAGAGACAATTGTGAGTCTCAAAAACGCAACGAAGTAGCAGCGTTGGTCTTCGAACTGACAGCTGTTTACTTTATGTTCTCTGTCTGAGGTTAACAAAGATCCACAAGCCAGAGCCAGTGTCGATCAGTCCCTCTTCTGGTCTTGTCCGAGACTAATTTTTATTTTACTTTCAAACGTAAAGCCGTCAACTAAGTAAAATAGGAAATAATCTTTTTATTCTATTGTACTTTTTGTTTTTTTTACATGAAAGCTTGTTGAAGTTTGGCTAAAGTTAGTTGACAATGATTTGGAGGGATTCAGACTGGGTAAGAGTAATGGTCATTTTCAGTTATTAAAAAGTGAGCATAATAACCATATGATAAAACATGTATTAACTACAATTCTTCAAAATTACCTGTTTCCAATTATCACTTACCTGTTCCCCGTTCCCAGTTTAAACTCTAATTGTTGCTTCATGATTATATACCAGGGGAGACAGTTCTGGAAAGGCAGAAGTGATCATTTTTGAACGCTTATTTATTCAATTCATCAACTGTATGACTTTAATTAAACAATTTAAACTTTCTGAATCTCAGTTTCCCTGAATATAAAACAGGGAGAATATTTATATAAATTACGTAGCTTAATGCCTCTCTTGTGATAAATGGTAAATGAATTAATTACTACTAATACAGATGATGGAAGCTGCCCATATTCGAAATGTGAATTGGGCAAGTAACATGATCTGCTAAACAATTTATATTTTGCTTAGATTTATTATATGTTCACTACTTAAGAGCACAGACTTTGAAGCCAGACTAATATATCAAATCCTGGCTACTGTGCTAATTTAGCCTTGTGATCTCAAGCTTAAGTTCTCTAACCTCAGTTATTTTTTTTTCCATCTGTAAAATGGGGCTGCTAATTATAACTACCTCAACGCATAACTGTAAAATGTGCTTTTGTATGTCAAATTACTTAGAATAGGTATGAACACATGGAATATTTTCAATGTTTGTTGTAGTTGCTTTTGCTATTGTTTTTCGCATTATTTACCAAGTAATGCATTAGGTTCCAAGACACTAACACTGTCCAAAATTATTAAAAAGCTTAGTAAACAGTAAAAAGGGAACATGCTGAAATTAAATTGTACTTAAATGTACCAAAAAAGGTAAGCAAACATCTCAACTGCATGCCTGTATAACTTTAGTTTTACAAGATAGTTTAGGAAGTCTTTCATTAATTTCCTTCCCTTACTTTTAGACAGTATATTTGAAACTTAAATTGGAATGAGTTTTGGAGTCTGTATCTGCTACCTTTTCTCTCTCTTCTTGTTGCCCCCTGTCTCACATTACCTGCTGTTAGCATAGTGGAGGGAGGATAAGCCTGACAGCATTTTGGAGGAAATAGAGGGGACATTTAAACCACCAGAAACCCATAACTGTGCCTCAGTCTTCTCTTCTTCTCCAGGTTGACGTTCAATCTACAGTAGTGAGTAATTTAGGAAACCAGGTAGTACTCAATTCCCAGGTGGCACCAGTGGCAGAGTCTGCCTGCCAATGCAGAAAACACAAGAGACACGGGGTTCGGTTCCTGGGTTGAGACAATCCCCTGGAGAAGGGAATGGGAACCCGCTCCAGTATTCTTGCCTGGAGAATTCCATGAGCAGAGGAGCCTGGCGAGCTGCAGTCCATGGGGTTGCAAAGAGTCGGACACAACTGAGCACACACAGATGCATTCCTTTAATTTAATATTTAAATATATTAAGGCCAACCCATATTGTTGATGTTTGTTGTTGATATACTCAAGACACATTTATTTGCCTAATAGGATCCATTTAAAATACATGACCTTTAAATTTGTGTATTTGCCTAATTAAAGTAAAACATGCATATAATTGTCTGTCTACAAATTTCAGTTTAAAAATCTGGACATAGTGAATAAAGGCAGGAATTTCATGTAAGACTGTCAGTACAACATTTTGTAATAGCCTTCACATGTTCTAAAATATAGGCAAACCATAATCAAAGAACCAGTAATTGAAAAGGAAATGCTCTTATTTAATGTTTACCTTTGATCAAAATATCACTCAAAGTTTCCAGAATCAACTCATTCTTTCTGCTGAGAATTTTTATGAATCATCCCAGCAGTTTGGCAAGTTCAGGACTTTGAGGAATCAGTTACCATTCTAGCTTGTTCATTCTTATTAACTCTTTTTGGTCTAAGATAATAATTGTTATTCCTTTCTTCTCTTGTGAAATTGAAGGAAAGAAGTATATAGCTATTCATGAGTAAAGAAAATAACCTTTTCTTTTCTTACCTTGGGAAGAAAGAAATGTGAAAAACCATGCACTCCCATCATGAGCTAAAACCTCTAAGTGATACTTTTACATGATTCAACAATGTAAAGGAAGGAAATTCAGGATTACATTCCAATGGTAATAAACATTGTTAAAGAGTTAGATACTCTAAAGTTTAGGGTTATTATGTTGAACAAGAGTCCCTTGAAAATGACCCTGGGCTAAGTTGATTACCTCTAATTTTGATTAATTTTGATATTTTCTTTTATTAGATATTATGCTTCTTATTTCATTGTGATGACTAGATGTTCAGAGATAAATATAATAATGTTCACAGTAGTTAGGTTAGCTTAGATATTTGCTTTTGGGTTATTTAAGAACACTCTACATTTCCATTTATTTTTAACAGTCTTAGTCTATGTCTTACAAAAAAGTTTCTAATTCTTCCCAAAAGCAAAGCATTATAATAACATAGGAGAATTAATTCTTAGAGTGATCAAAGTTGGGCTATCTGTAACATCAGAAACATCTTGGAAAGGTTTATGTGGTGTAGGCTGACAAATACAATAACTTCTTGCCAAGGGACTGAATTGTATTTTTAAAAAATGTGTTTTCAACCACTTTTCCTATTCCAACCAGAAACATAAATAAATTTATGGCCAATCAAAAGAGCTGAAACAAATATTGGATCTCAATTTTTATTTTTGCATTGGTCTCAAGACTGACTTGTATGTAACATGAGACCTTAATTATCTGCTCATTGAAATGAGTCACATGTAAGGAGCATATGAATCAATTTTTCTATGAAGAAATACACTAAAAAAACTGAATAAAATTTTTTGCACATTCAACAGCTTCTCACCCTTCTTGACTCTCCTGCATTAAATTCAAAATGCAGAAAATAGATATTCATTATTCTAGAAGTGTTTGAATACATCTACCCTAGTTATTCTGAATTTTGTATTCATAGTTTTTAGAGATGCAAAATATACACTCCAGCAATATTCTTGTCTGGCAGGTGCTTAGAAGAATGAGATGATTTTCCTATAGTCCTTCAAGTTCATGAATGAAACACTGTGGAGGCTAGGAATTTGAATGCCTTGTACAGAGCCTAGTTAAGAATGTGGGCTCCAGAACAAATTATGTAGTGATCTCTAGCTTCAGTTTTGTCATCTGAAAATGGAAACATAATATCTGCATGAAAGTGAAAGTCGCTCAGTCAGGTCTAACTCTTTGTGACTCTATGGACCATAGTCTGCCAGGTTCCTCTGTCTTTGGAATTCTCCAGGCCAGAATACTGGAGTGGGTAGCAATTCCCTTCTCCAGGGGATATTCCCAACCCAGAGACTGAGCTCAGGTCTCCTGCATTGCAGGTAGTTTCATTACCATCTGGGCCACCAGGAAAGCCCAAGAATACTGGAGTGGGTGGCCTATTCCATCTCCAGGGGATCTTTCTGACCCAGGAATCCAACAAGGATCTCCTGCATTGCAGGCAAATTCTTTTCCAGCTGAGTAATAGATCAATAAGGAGAATACATGGAAAGTACTTTACGTAAGTGGTATATTATTGTTGTTTAGTCACCAAGTCGTGTCCAACTCTTTTGTGACCCTACAGACTGTTGTCCAACAGGCTCCTCTGTCCATGGGATTTTCCACACAAGAACACTGGAGTGGGTAGCTATTTCCTTCTCTAGGGGATCTTCCGAACCCAGGGACTGAACCCCACGTCTCCTGCATTGGCAGGCAGATTCTTTTCCACTGAGCCACCTGGGAAGCCCTAAGTGGCATATGGTAAACACTAAATACTTTTCTGATAATTTTAAAAAATACATTTTAAATACCTTGTCCTAATGTCAGAAGTTTAGAGGGCTGTTCACTCTCTTTATTCACAAATGTTTAATTCCCTTGGGTGTAGACTCCCTGTACAAATCAGTAATTTGATATCTTGAAGGCAATGGAATAAGTGCTTCTATATAATTTATGAATTATTTGAAGAATAAAGAAAGATGAAATAACTTCAATACACTCTCATGATTTCCTAGGTACACACAATATGGACAAACCAAAATAAGGACAAAATCTGCCCAAATATTTTAACATCAAAACTATGTATTCTGGATATTGTTTTACCTGGCAGGTGTAATGTTGCTTGGTCCCAGTTTCTATAACTGTAAAACAGAAAATTTGACTTATCAGGCCAAGATTCCTTTCAAACTAAGACCCTCTTTTTCAGATGGTTGTATGAAAACAATTTCTTCTAGGAATATAATCTCATATCTATCAGTATTTTCCCACCTATTTTTTAAAAATCAGTAGTGATGATATGTTTTAGAACTCAATAGAAAATTGGGACAGATTTTCCAAGTCATTCACCTGTGGTAGAACTTGAACCTTGGCCATAATTTAGGGGTAAAAGAGCTTTCTCAGTATATAAAATTATCTGTGGACCCACGGGAGCTGGGAGCAGCTGTAGTAATCGGAATTCTTACTATTATCTGACTACTAGTGTGACAGAGACCTTCCTTTGGCTAGTAATTTTCCTTTCTTCCTATCTCCATTTTATCTCACTCCTTTGCTCAGCCAGCCTCCATCCTATAATTGTAGACAAAGAGTCCACACTTTCAGGGCCCTAGTTCTTTCTGTACTATAATTACATATAAGATATTTATAGTAAATAATTTCTTTTTGAGGACATATTATATCAAAGGCACATTCTGCTAACTCTATTATTGCATACATTACAGTGCAACTTCATATTTTATGATTAGGTGATTATGTCCCAACAATTTATGCTATTCATCTCTATTGTCTCAGTATCATTAGTGATTGTGCCCCCATCTATTCCCCAAAGTGACCCATTAAAGACAAGTTATATAGTCATGATATCTGTATATTAAGTGAGTTTCCTAGGGCTATTGTAACAAATTACACAGACTTGGTGACTTAAAAAATAGAAAGTTATTCTCCCACAGTTCTGGAAGCCAGAAGTCTGAAATCAAGATGTCAGCAGGGTTATATTCTCTCTGAAGACTTAGAGGATGAATCTTCTCTTGCTTTTTCCAGCTTCCAGTGCTGCCTGACATTCTTGATTTATGGTATCATATTCCCCTCAGTCTTCGGGCTTCCCAAGTGGTGCCAGGTGGTTAAGAAACCACCTACCAGTGCAGGAGAACATAAGAGAAGGGGGTTCAATCCCTGGGTCGGGAAGATGCTGGAGGAGGGCAACCCTCCAGCATCTTCCCACTGGCTTCCCATGGCAACCCACTCCAGTATTCTTGCCTGGAGAATCCCATGGACAGAGGAGACTGGTGGGATACAGTCCATAGGGTCACAAAGAGACACGAAGTGACTTAGCACCCATGCACACATGCCCTCAGTCTTTCCTTCCATCTTCACATGGCCTTCCTCTCTGTGTCCTTGTGTCTTTCTTCTGTCTCTTATAAAAAGACTTACTGACCTTAAGACCTACCCTAAACCAAAATAATCTTATTTCAAGACCATTACCTAAATTACACTGCAAAGACCCTTATTCCAAATTAGGTCACATTCTGAGGTTTCGGGTAGACATATTTTTTGAGGACTATAAGTCAACCCAAAATTTATATGTGTGTGTGTTATAAAATTAGCAAATAAAGGAAAATTGTGTCTTGTTAAAGTTGCCTATGAAAAATTCCCCATATAAGTATGGCATACACAATATTGAATATACCATCTCTATATGGTAATTTTTATTCACATTAAAGTTTGAAACTTGGCAAACTAAAAGCAAAAATATAAGAAAAGTCCATATTCAATTATAAGGAAATTTAAATATTTTGTTATATTTTTAAGGCGATGACCAACTTCCAGGTCTTAAAGGGGGAAGCATGGAGAATTAAGGAAAAATATTGTCTCCAGAGTACACTTCATGCTGTTATATTAAGCCTGCTCAAGCTTAGTAGACATTAATAAGTTCAATTGCAAGAATTAAGTGAAATAGTTAATTCTTTCTTAGTTGTATCCCATTTAATCTTTATTTCCAATTCATAAGCTCTCCTTACATCACAAGAAATACGTTTTTGGCTCACAGATGTTAAGTTTCCAGGCTAAGTTCACAACTAGACAATTGTATAACTAATATTCTAGTCTTGATAGTAAAACAGATTCTTTGAAATATTATGTATTTGATAGGAATGAATTANCATTTTTCACTTAATAGAAAAAATATACTATCATATAGATCTTTTTTATTCTTTGTAACTGCTGCCTCCCATGTATGGATTTTTAAAAATAATTTATTAGATGGTTTTATAAATAATGCTCCAAACAATATAACATGTATTTTTGAAAATATGTGTGTTTTAGTTTCAGGATTAATTGCTTTAAATAGAAATCTTTTGTCAAAAGGCCTGTACATTTTGAATATTGTTAAGTAAAAGGACATGATACATTTTGAAACAGAAAATATATTGTTGAACATTATAATTGTTATAAATTCATCCTTACATTGAACCAAAATCAGTCTTACTGTAAATTCCAACTATTGGTCCTGCTATGCCATTTGGAAGAATAAAAAATAAGTAGTTTCACTCATCACTGTAACATACATTTGAACGTGTTTTAAAAGCCCCATGTGAATATTTTCATCTGCCTGTAAAACATTCTGTTATTGCAGCTATTTATGTTTGCTATGATTTCCAGAACTTTTACCTTCTTTTTTATAATCCTCTGATTAAATTTAGTTTATCAATATCTGTTTTTATGTTTAATGCCAAGTACAGTCTGTGGTAAACAATCAGATTTCCCTTAGGATTGATGTGGTCTAAGGGACAGCCTCCTATATCCTCACCTCATGTATCAGTGTGTAACAACACACTGTTTCATTTGTTGAATTTATTTGTTGAATTGAAATGAATTGAAGCTACATTCCATCATGGCCTAGACATACATTTGTCCTACTGAGTATGAGATAAAACACATATTATTTTAGACAGAAATTTTTAATGAGTATATACTACATTGGTAACTTTTTTTCTGAAAGCATCATAAACCATTTGTTTAGCAGCTGGTTCTAGTACTTTTGTGGGAATTAACATTGTTCATACTTCTCCATAGTTTCTATTTCTTATCTGTTCCTTGTTTAGAAGATTATAAATCATTCTTCCAGTTTTCTCCACTATGTCTCAAAGATTTCTCCAAGATTGCTAAGTTTTGCTCTAAGATCATATCAAGCAAATCTTCTCAGTACCCTGAGATAAATTAATTTGGCTCTTGATCCTAAATGTTTTGGATAAGCACCCTCCTACTTTCTTCTCACCTGGCTTCAAATATCTCCGAATGATGTTTTCTAAACCCTGTAGGATTTGAGTATCCTTCTCTCAAGGAGTCAAAAAAGCTTTTTTTTTTTTTTTCTTTTTGGTGTATGAATATACACCATCTTCTGGAGAGGTGTTCATTTCTACAGTTATGTTTTATCAGAATCTTTAGAATTCTATCTTCATAAAATCTAGAAATTCATAGATTTCATGGTGTTGTTTTCATCAAGAATATTATGCATTCTTTATATGAAGCATCTGAATAAAATATCTGTAATAAATTCCTGTTTCTGATTATTCAAGTAGGTCCATAGCACATTAAGTTCTGCACAGTGTCAGAACTGTAAGGTGTTTCAAGATTTGCTACCCATTTAATCTGTAATTCTCTGGGGGAAAGAATACTTAAAAACTATAGAATATAGTGAAAAAACTATAGAATATATTTTCTATATACTAGAAAATATGGGTATTTAAAAATAGGGTTTAATTTTCTCATGTCCCAGGATAGTCCAATTATGGTAGTCCAAGGACTATTCCTTTATTTTTATTTCTTTGATTGTAAATAACTAGTACTCCTAGAAATAGAAATAGAAAAGGAGTCAATGATTTAAGAAGATATGATGACAGAACTAAAACCACATGTAACTTAGAGCCAAGGGTATGTTATAGGCATGGGGGGACTTTTTCCATCTGGTGTATGAGCTTGTAAATCCCTTGGCAGAACTTCAGACTTTACCACCAAAGTCTTGTAACTGCAGAGAAGAGTGAAAATAGCCAGGTTCTGGGTTATCTTAAAGTGTTAGCTAGATCTAGCCCATCATAAGTGTTAAATTGTGATATCTAGAGCTTTTATCTTTAGAAGTGATTCAATTTTGCTTTATATGTTATATTAATGGCATTTATGTTGTTTTAATACAAAGAAAATCTAAGCATTGAGTATTCCTTTCAAAACTTTGGTAAAACTCACAGTCCAGGAAGACGTCCCATTAAAAAAAAAAGAAAGATTTATTGATGTATAGTGGACAAACAATTAACTGTACATATTGCAAGTATACAATTTAATAAGTTATGACATATACACACATGAACACACACACACATATATATGTGTATTAGTGAAACCATCACCACAGTCAAGATAATGAACATATCCATCACTCAAAACTTTCCTGTGCCCCTTTGTAATTCCTTCCTTCTACCTGTCTCTGACATCTCCCCATGAGTAATCTCTGATCCACTGTCACTATAGATTTGTTAGTATTTCTAGTATTATTTTATATAAGCAGATTCAAACAATATTTACTCTTTTCCCCCATTTTTTACTCTATATAATGGATTTGAGCTTCATCCATAATATAGCATGTATAATTTGTTCTTTTTTATTGTTAAGTATTATTCCATTGTATGGATATACCATGCGATGGAATGATAAACATTCTAATGATAGACATTTGAGTTGTAGTTTGGGGATGTTACAAATAAGTGAACAATCATGTGCAAATCTTTGTATGAGCATATGTTCTGTATTTATACTATGATTTTGTAGCAACCGAGTACACATACCCTTGATAAGAGCATGGCCTTAATATACTCCCAAGAGTATACTTCCTGGAGTATATGCCTTGCACATGGCTTATGGTCAGTCAATGTTTTTTAGAGTGAATAAATAAATAAATGAAGACTTTGTAAAATAAAAAAGCAGAAATGCTATTATGTAATGAAAAAAGATCTTCAGCTGAGTCAGGAAATTTCAACACCTATCCCACCATGAAGCATTATGGCTATTGCGACCCCACAGACTATAGCCTGCCAGGCTCCTTTGTCTGTGGAATTCTCTAGTCAAGAATACTGAAGTGGGTTGTCATTTCCTTCTCCAGGAGATCTTCCTGACCCAGGGATCGAACCCAGGTCTCCTGCGTTGCAGGCAGATTCTTTACTGTCTGAGTCACCATAATGAAGCGTTATGCAAGTATTTAATCTCTTACATTGTAGCTGTTTTACCTGTAAAAAAGAGATAATGTAGTATATGATTCTTTTGCCACAATACTGGAGTCTCAAATCTCTAAAAACCGAGAAATTTTTTATAATTTGGTGGTGAAACGTAACCAACCAGACCTGTATTGGTTTATTGGGAAAATCAGGCATAAACCAATGAGAAGCTATTTTAGCTGTATTTATCTCATTCATTGCATTTTGATATATTGCTGAAAAATATTAATGAATTTGATTATATGTTACTGCTCCAGACCCCATTGATATATTACCTAAGGTACACTTTACTCATTGTATTATCCTGCTAAAAATCCCAATATTTTACTTTTGAAACATGTCTGACACCTTAGTAGGGACTGTGAGCTCTTTATTTACCTATATTAGAATTAGATATGGTTATAGATAGAAAACAGACACACACAAATGGCTGAAATAAGAGATTTATTTCTCTCTTGTACAAAAGCTCAGAGATAAGCAGCTTTGAGTTTTAAAATAGCTACATATTAGAGGCCAAGTCTCCTTCTGTCTCCTGATTCTGTTGCATAATGTTTAGTCCTAAGGTCACAGGTAATACAGCTGCTTGAATACCAGCCATTTCTTTTGCTTCTCAGCTAGCAAGAAGGAGGAAGAGAAGAGTGATCTAGATCGTGGCTAGATCATAGCTCTTAAGGACACTTCCCAGAAATTGTACACACTACATCGGTCAGGCATTAGTGACATGGAGTTATCTAGCTCAAGAGAATGAAGAAAGTGTGATTTGTTTTTTTAAGAGTATAAGTCCAACTGAAAATGGAAGGTCCTATTACTAAAAAAAAAGGAAATAGAAATTAAGAAAAACTGTAGTTTTGCCCCACTGCCCTCATATTTTATTAGGTACTTGTGGTAATAAAGAGGAATAATAGACATTGAAATAACCTGAGTTAAAAGCTTTGCATTAACTATAGGTTTATAACAAGGAGGATCTTAAATAAGGTATTTTTTAAACAAATTTTCTCACAGGGTTTTGAGGTATCATTTTATTGTTTCTGAGTATCACTGGGATTTTATTGTAAATGATGAGCAAAGGCTAATTTCTAACATTACTCAGATTTTCTCACTTGTTTTTTTAGTAATGGCAACCCACTCCAGTACTCTTGCCTGGCAAATCCCATGCAGGGAGGAGCCTGGTAGGCTGCAGTCCATGGGGTCGCTAAGAGTCGGACACAACTGAGCAACTTCACTTTCACCTTTCACTTTCATGCACTGGAGAAGGAAATGACAACCCACTCCTGTGTTCTTGCCTGGAGAATCCCAGGGACGGGGAAGCCTGGTGGGCTGCCATCTCTGGGGTCGCACAGAGTCAGACACGACTGAAGCGACTTAGCAGCAGCAGGAAATCCAGTGTCTTTTTAAAGACACGAATACTTGGCATGTTTCCAGAAAGCCATAATACAAAGCTGAAACAGCTTTAGCTTCAAACATAGCTTTGTTCACTTTCTAGCCACCCCCTCCCCAACTAGTGCGTGCGTGCACGTGCACACAGACACACACACACATGAACACACACATTTCTGAATCTTTTCTTAGAACTGTGAACTTGGCAACAACTCTGTGGCTAGTAATTCTTATTCTCACTTACTTGTGCAAGTGCTAAAATAATTTTCTAAATATATTTTCTATTTCTGCAGGATGACTCTTTAATACTTGCTATCATAACTTAAAACAATAAAAGCCACAAGGCAATCTAACCAAGAGAAGAATAAAAGCAGAATAATTAAATTCAGTTTCATTTAGGTATTAGAGGATGTATGTTTCTATAAGTTGAATATAATTGTGATAAATAGGTAAACAGTCTGGGCACAATTTATTGATACATCCTGCCCATGCAGTAGATGAGTGGAATTCTGCATCTTTGCCTATAACTGGTTGTTCAGTCATTCAGATGTATCTGACTCTTTGTGACCTCATGGACTACAGCCCCCCAGATTCTTCTGTCCATGGAATTTCCCAGGTGAGAATTCTGGGGTGGATTGCCTTTTTGTCTTCCAGGGGATCTTCCCAACCTAGGGATCGAAGCCAGGTCTCCTGCATTGCAGATGTATTCTTTACCACTGAGCCCTCAGGGAAGCCCTCTGTAACTGGTTCAGTTCAGTTCAGTTCAGTTCAGTCGCTCAGTCGTTTCCCACTCTGTGCGACCCCATGAATCGCAGCACGCCAGGCCTCCCTGTCCATCACCAACTCCCGGAGTTCACTCAGACTCGCATCCATCGAGTCAGTGATGCCATCCAGCCATCTCACCCTCTGTCCTCCCCTTCTCCTCCTGCCCCCAATCCCTCCCAGTAGCAGAGTCTTTTCCAATGAGTCAACACTTCACATGAGGTGGCCAAAGTTTTGGAGTTTCAGCTTTAGCATCATTCCCTCCAATGAACACCCAGGACTGATCTCCTTCAGAATGGACTGGTTGGATCTCCTTGCAGTCCAAGGGACTCTCAAGCGTCTTTTCCACGTAACTGGTTAAATGAGTTCAATTTAGGCAGCAAAGATTAAGATATCTAACTTTCCTGGGTTCAAGCTACATTTTTCACCTCTATCATGCCTTCAATAAAGATAATATCATATTTTACTCCTCCTTGATTGTTGTACCAGTTTACAAACTAGCTTAGCATCTGAAAAGAAAATGGGATGACGCAGGCCCCCCAAACCCAGCAATACAACACGGATAATTATCTGATAAATGGAGGATGGTTGGTTGAGTGAATAAATGAGCCAGGGGGCTTTCCAATGATAAAGAGGCCCTAGATGTTCAGTGAGTGATCTTTATATTTCAAAGTAATGTTTGAGCTATGTATAAGCTCATTTATGTTCTACTGAGCAGAGAGTCAGAATTTGACTTCAACTAAATAAGGAGGGATTGAATCCAATGTGCTGGTGAGGCTTTTTTAGGAGAGGGTAGACTGATGGCTGTTACCTAAGGAGAAGCTCTCTAATTCAACCAAAAGAAGGATTCCTGGGATATCTATCCTGGGACATTTACATCTGGTGGCTTCCCACATGATGTAGTGGTAAAGAATCTGCCTACCAATGCAGAAAATGCAAGAGACGTGGTTTCAATCCTTTGGTTGGGGCTATCCTTTGGAGTACAGAATGGCAACCCACTCCAGTATTCTTGCCTGGAAAATTCCATGGACAGAGGAGCCTGGCAGGCTTCAGTCCATGGGGTTGCAAAGAGTCGGACATGACTGAGCATGCAGACTACATCTCTAGTCTAATCTAGTCTAGTCTAGTCTAGTGAGTCTAGTCTAGTCTCAGTCACTTACCAGTCTTCTAGTCAGTCAGTCAGTCAGTTCAGTCACTGAGTCATGTCTGACTCTTTGAATCTTGTTTTATAATAATTCTGGTAAACGTTTATTTTGGTTTAAAAAATTAGGAGATAAATACAAGCCGGGGCTGATTTCATACAATAAACCTGTTAGCAGAGTCTAAACTAGTATAGATTTTGGACTGCTAGTTAGGAAGGGTAATTGGCCAAGGGATTTTGTCCAAAGGCTATCAATAAGAGCGTGTCTCTGTTCTCAGCACAGCTTACCCTCTTTGTGTCCCTCACTCTTTTCTACTTACTGTTCTATCACTCAGGATAAAATAATCATTTTCCTATAGGATTTAGGGAATTCAGTCTTGATGGCTCCACAGTGTCCACACAGATGCTCTAGTTAAAACAGAANATCTGGCAAGCTCGGGCTCCCCCCTGTGGTTCTGAGTGGAATGCGTCCAGTTGACCTTCGCGGAAGGAGATCAGAGAGGTGGAGGGGAGGATCCTTTGTTGTCTGGCTACTCAGTCAGGTCCGGTCCACCCACCAGCCACTTCAGCATCTCAGGTCTTATGCCAGGCCTACTGCATCTGAATCTGCAGTTTTAACCAGGTTTGCACATTAGCGTTTGAAAGGCACAGCCCCCAGGATGGCCTTAGAAGCCCTTCTTTTCTCCCTCCCTAAGGAGATGCTGAATCATCCACAGTCCACGCAGCCCCTAAATAATGTTGCCTCCCCTAACGGGCTGGAGAAACGGTATTGTTGTTGTTCAGTCACTAAGTCAAGTCCGACTCTTTTGCAACCCCATGGACTGTAGCTTGCCAGGCTCCTCTGTCCGTAGAATTCTCCAGGCAAGAATACTGGAGCGGGTTGCATTTCCTACTCCAGGGATCCAACTCATGTCTCCTTCATTGGTAAGTGAATTCTTTACCACTGAGCCACCAGGGAAGCCCAGAGAGATGGAATAAGCCACCTACTTCCATACTCTTAACCCTTTCTCAAGGCGTTTTTCCCCCTCACCAGCATCCTTGGTTCCCCTTTGGTTTCTGGATCCACCTGTTCAAATCCAGGCAGCTGTCATGAGCTTTATGTGTCTCAGTCCTCTCCTCCCAGAGCCCATGATGCTCAGGTTTTGAGCTGTTTTGGTAAAGCACATGGCATGTACAGCAGAAGGTCTGAGTAGTGCACTGCTCTGCTCTTCTTCCCAAGATGACCGAACCCCTGCGGTGGAGGAAGTGGCTCAGTTGCATAAACACCCATTAAGGGGCTACCCCAAGAGTGCTAGTCTAATTCTCTGGTTGTCCCAATATTTCCGCACCATGCCTCTGTCAGATTGCTTCTCTAAACCATTTGGCCCAAAGTTAGATATTCTCTGAGGCACTTAAATTTCCCCTAAGCCATGTATCTTCTTGCACAGAGTCTAGACTTTGCGTGCTAAGCTGCTTCAGTTGTGTCTGACTCTTGCGGTCCCATGGACTCTAGCCCACCAGGCTCTTCTGTCCATGGAATTTTCCAGGCAAGAATACTGGAGTGGGTTGCCATGCCCTCCTCCAGGGGAATCTTCTGGACCCAGGGATCCAGCTCACGGCTGTTTTTTCTCCTGAACTGGCAGGCGGGCTCTTTACCACCAGCGCCAGCTGTTGTTTTTGTTCAGTCACTCAGTCGTGTCTGACTCTGACCCCATGGACTGCAGCCCATCAGGCTTCCCTGTCCTCGCAGCATCCTTGAGGTCAGCAATAAAAAGACTGTTCAGTTAAAAGATCAGTTACCCTGGTGCTTCCTCCTCTGGCCTTGTGACTTTAGGAGACTTGCAAACAGGTGGGTTCACACCTGCCCTTCCTTATTCCAAGCGTAGAAAGTGTGTCTGGAGACTGTGTGGGCCTGGAACCTTTGGTAACCGTGAAGCACATTTGATAACTATGAAACTTTTTTTTTTTAATATGAGAGTTGGCTATTGTAACTTAGAAGATAACCTCCAGATAGAATTCAAGTGTCTTTACAATGCTCACAAAGGCTGAAAAGAAGGTGGACTCTGACAGTTGGGATGTGCTTGGGGAGTGTAGCTCGCTTCAGTGTGGAGACATTCATGTTTCTAGAAGCTCAGGAGGTGGTGGGTGTGTGTGTCATTGTGGGGGTCAGGGAGTGTCCCCACAGAGGGAAACCATTTCAGCAGAGTGTGTGAAAGTACTGAGGCTAACGTGTCCAGCGTGCCTGTGTGGCTCAGCTCCTGCTGAGTTGAGAGACCTGGTTTCCGGTTTGGTAGCCTTGAACCTGTCCTCAGCCCTTCCTTGAGCCCCAGTCTCCTCATTTTTAAACGAGGATGTTGGGCTGCTTGATTTCTCAGGTCTCTCCTAGCTCTGTCATGCTAACCATCCAGCCTGAGCATGGTGGAGCCTTCAGCTCCCGGTTTTACAGTCAAATTTTTGTTTCTGGGTCTCTGTTCCAGAGGGTCAGCCACCCTGTGTTGGTGACTCCCCCCGCTGGCCTCTGTCCCTGAGCTGCGTTCAGTGAAAAACTAGTTGGGCTTTTTGGAAATTCTCTCTTACTCACTGAAAATGCAGGAAGCTTGAATGTGAAACCCACTCGTCAAAAAGAAAACACATACAGACACAGAGCAAGAAACCACAGGGCCTATCGGCCTGTCGTCATCAAGCAGCCGAGAATAGTCAGAAAACTCTAGGCAGAGAGGAAATGAACTTGAGAGAAGGGGGAACCTAGGGCAGAGAGGAGCGAGAGAGGGTGGGTGTGGAAGGGGAGAGCTGGAGCTCAGCGGGGCCGGGATGCTGCGAGGATGGAGGGCGTGGTGGTGAAGCAGGGCTTCCTGTACCTCCAGCAGCAGCAGACTTTTGGGAAGGTAGGAAGAGCACCGTTGGCCTGGGGCTGGGCTGAGAGGTGGCGGAGGGTGGGGTGCTAGAGACTCCCCGGAGAGGAGAGGAGGCCCTGGAATGTTCCAAAACCCTTATGGGGTGATGGAGACTGCCATCTACCACACTGGGTGCGGAACACAAGCTTGGGAGGGCTCGTTCCTGAGCAGCTGCTTGCTCCCTTGAGCAGCCTCCACATCATGGCCTTTGCTGACAGCCGTGACCCCAGGAGGAGGGGATACCAGAGGACTCTGACTCTTTCTTGTTCTGTGGCGACTTCTCCTCACCGGGACACATTGGGAGGGACTGGGCTGAACAGTGGAGGGGATAATTCGGGTTGGCCGTGGAGGTTCCTTCCTCCTTTCCTGCCCAGTGGGGTGCATTTGGCTGCTTTTGAACTTGAGCCGGGGTCTCTGGGAGGCAGGGACCCATTGTGTCTAAACTCCTTTTCATTCTTTTGGCCTCTTTGAATAGGGAAGTCCTCCTTCCCTCAGGGGACTCACCCCAGGGTTCCTCTCTCTCTCTGTCCCTCTCATGGCCTCAGGGCACGAGTCAAGAAGGTTCAGGAGAGTCAGCAAGTTCCTGGGGACAGGGCCTTCTGTGGGGCCTCATGCAGAAAGAGGAGCTCCCCAGTCTGGGCTCTCAGGCTGCCCTCCTTGCCTCCTCTGGGCTTCAGGACTCACATGCTTTCTGCCTCTCACCTGGGATTCCCAGGTTGAGCTTACCCAGTCTCCCTGCAGTTGTCTTCATGGGGCTCACCCCTGTGCCTTTTCTTTTTTTCTTGCCTCCGGCTTCCTCCCTGTTGTCACTGGAGGCCTCTTTCTGGGTCACTTGGGGTGCATCTTCAACGCATACTAACTCTTAAGGCCTGTGTTAAGCCCTCTGCCTCCTTGGGTTTCCTGTGATCTTCCCCGACATCTCCCCCTGGGGTCCTCCTCTCCCCGCTGGTCACCATCTCTCCATCTGGGGCCAGAAATGGCGCCGGTTCGGGGCTGCACTGTATGGAGGTTCAGGCTGCGCACTGGCCCGGCTGGAGCTCCAGGAGGGCTCAGAGAAGTCGCGCCGGGGAGAGGCCCCCCGGAGGGTGATCCGTCTCAATGACTGCCTGCGGGTGTCCGAAGCCAGCGGGGAGGCCAGCAGCCCCCGGGACACCAGCACCTTCTTCCTGGAGACCACGGAACGCCTGTACCTGCTGGCCGCCCCCACCGCCGAGCGTGGCGACTGGATACAGGCCATCTGCCTCCTGGCCTTCCCTGTGAGTCGTCCAGGGCTGCAGAGAGGATGTGGGGCACCGGGTGCCTGCTGAGGGCAGGTGTTGTGGGAGTCAAGGTCAGGATGGTGAGGGTGGTTCTTTGGTGGGGTGTGGGTCCCAATTCAGAATAAAGATGGGAGGTGTGGGGGCAGCAGGAGTGCATTTTGCAAGAAAGCTTAGGGTGGCCAGAGGTGGGGGTGGAGATGGCGATAGTGGTGAACGTTGGGCCTTCTCCCCAGGGTCAGCGGAAGGAGCTGTCAGGGCTGGAGGGGAAGGGTGGCCAGCCCCGCATGGAGGAAAATGAATTGTACAGCAGCGCGACCGCAGGTGAGCGGGGCCCCTGCTTCTCCCCTGGCTGCTCTCTCCAGGGCGTGGTGGGGAGGAGGTGAGAGCTGGCCAGCAGCCGGCCCAGTCTTCCTGCCTTGTGGTTGCCCCCGGCCCCAACCAGCCCCTTATCAGCCACTCCGCATCGCTTCCGGCCAGGCCCAAGGTTGGGGAGGCTGGCCTGCCTTAAATGTCAGCCCTTCACCCTTGGCCCTCTCCCTCTGATCCAGGCCTGGCTTAGGGACCCAGGTGAAAGTGCTGGTCTGGAATTCTCCCTTAATGAGACCTGAGCAATCGTTTGTAAATAGAATGCTTTCCCTTCTGTGGATCTAAGGTGTCCTGCAGCAAGGAAGCTTTTTGCTGACAAGGCAGTCCCCCTCCTGTCCTCTTGTCTAGCGCTCTGGGGGCTGCCTGGGGGGAGCAGGAAGACACAGGGCAAGGGGTGCATCCAGGCTCCACCCCTCGGAGGGGCCCCCGACCCCCCATGGCCTCGGCAGAGGGGGGGTAGGCAGGGAGAGCTGGGGAGGTGGGGTAGCACCTGCAGGTGTGGCAGGAGGGATGGGGAGGCAGCTGGGTTGGGGCAAGCAATGAGATGCAGGAGACAAAGCTGTGAGTCTGGCGACGGGAGCAGGAAGGATGTGGCCGCGGAGGAGTCGGGGTGCTCGTGGCTAGGGCACGATGTCTCCTGGGGGAGGGGGTGGGGGTTCCTGGCATCTTGGGGAGTCTGACCTGGCCCAGGGCAGCTAAGCCTTCAGAACACAGGTACCAGGGTCGTGGGGCCACCAATAATACTTTTCTTCTGGAGACCTGGCCTGCTTATTTAGAGCAGTGGTGAATAATCCGCCTGCTAATGCCGGAGACGCCGGAGACCCAAGTTTGATCCCTGGGTCAGGAAGAACCCTGGATAAGAAAATGGCAACCCACTCCAGTATTCTTGCCTGGAGAATCCCATGGACAGAGGAGCATGGCGGGTTATAGTCCATGGGGTCAAAGATTCGGACACAACTGGGTGACTGAACACTCACTCACACAGAATTGAAAGAGGTTGGCTGTTTTTCCCATAAACTGTGTCTCCTCCCTAGGGACCCCCCGAAAGGAGTTTGCTGTGACCATGAGACCCACAGAAGTCAGTAAAAGGTGCCGGCTCTGGGGATCCTACACCCTCCGGGTTGGGGAGAGTGCCCTGGAGTTGTGGGGCGGCCCCGAGTCGGGCACCCAGCTATATGAATGGCCTTACAGGTTCCTCCGGCGCTTTGGGCGGGATAAGGTGAGCAGGGGCTACCAGGGGTAGGGCAGAGGAAGGATGAACTATGAGAGAAAAGAGAGTGTCAGGGAGAGGGCTGAGGGGCCCTCAAAGGAAGAGAGAATGGAGGAGGGAGAAAAGATGAGATAAAGACCGGCAGAAGAAAATCAGCCCAGCCCAGGGGCTGGAGGAGAAACCTGGGGAGGGAGACATGGAGGTGGAGGTGGGGCGAGGGAAGGAAAGAAGAGGAAGACCTGGGTGGGGAGTAATGGGCCGTGTGGAGGTTGAACTCTGTGCCAATCTTCATATGTTGATGGATGGAAGGAAGAAGGAAAAAGGAGAGGGGTTTGTTTGTAAGAAAAGACTTGGAGAGGAAGCAGCTTGGGGAGAAGGCCAAGCAGCTCTCCAGCCGGAGGGAAGTTGGAGGTGACGTGTTTGTGATTGGAAACGTGTTTGTGATTGGGTATAGGAGCAGCTGGCCTCTCAGTAATACGCTTTCTCCCCAACCCAGGTAACCTTTTCCTTCGAGGCTGGCCGGCGCTGTGTCTCAGGAGAGGGCAACTTTGAGTTCGAAACCAGGCAAGGCAATGAGATCTTCCTGGCCCTGGAAGAGGCCATCTCTGCCCAGAAGAACGCCACCTCGCCTGGGCCCCAGACCCAGCCAGTCCCAGTCCCTGCGGTGCTCCCCCGGCCAGAGAGCCCGTACGCACGACCCCACGACTCGCTGCCACCACCGTCGCCCACCGTCCCGGTGCCTGCTCCCCGGCAGCAGCGCGGACCAGAGGGAGAGTACGCCGTGCCCTTCGATGCAGTGGCCCGGAGCCTGGGGAAGAGCTTGAGAGGCATCCTGGCTGTTCCTCCCCAGCCCCCAGCTGACCCTCTGTACGACAGCATCGAGGATCACCCGCACCCACGACCCGACCACATATACGATGAGCCCGAGGGGATGGCTGCCCTGGCCCTGTATGACAGCCCGCAGGAGCCCCGGGGTGAGGCCTGGAGGAGGCAGGCCACAGCCGACAGGGACTCCAGTGGCCTCAAGCATGGCTACATAGTGGGACAGGACTTCGCTGCCTCTGGCTGGCCACAGGGGACTGAGTATGACAATGTTGTACTTAAGAAAGGCCCAAAGTGATGGAGCGTGGAGGAGATGCAATCCCCATGGGAAGCCAGTGCTGGAGTCCTGTGCACGCGGGGCCAAAGTTAGAGGCTGGTGAGAAGGAGCTGGAGGGGCAGGCAGGCCTCCTTTTCCAGCTTTTGCTGGTGACTCCTGGCCACCGCATCCCAGGAGCCCTGCTCTGCTCCTTCTTGAACTCTCGGCTTGACCACTTTAGTCTGGTCCAAGGAATTGTCCCCTTCAGGGCGTGCGGCATGAGTCACCATCTGAGGGCAGGAAGAGTGCCCTGCGGAGACCGCCCTTCTCCTACTCCTTCTCCACTTCCTCTTCTTTTGCCAGCCCCGCCGGCCTAAATGGAACCTCTGGCATTTAGAGGACAAAAGGATGTCAGCAAATCGCCTTGGTTCCTCGGTCTGTGTGGGCCACCTTTTCAGGGGACAGCCGTGGCCCCAGGCATGCAGGAGGATGGCTGCTGCTTTCTGCCAGTTTTGGACTTCTCTGTGGCATTAAATGTTTCAGAAATATTTCTGTGCAACATGAGAGTGTGGGAGGCGGGGATGGGACAGGCACGGCCCTGCTGGGGGTGGATGCTTCGACTGGTTACCACTGATACCACCTCTCCCAGCAGCAGGATCCTCTCTGGGCATCAGCTGGGTCCCCACATCTGGCCACAGATGTAGAGGTCTGCGCAAGTCAAGGCACTCCGGGAAAGATGCTCAACCCTTTGCTAGGGTAGGGTCAACACCCCAAAAATAGTGAGGAAGCTGTGTGTGTGTGTAAACCTGGAGTGGAAGACAGGCAAGATTAGAAATGGGACTCATCCCTTGCCTTTCTAAGACTTACTCTCCTTGTCTGTAAATTGAGGGAGTTTCTCCATTTGGGCTCTGAGAGCCCTTCCTGTTCTGAAGTTCCGCATTGGCCCTTCTGTTTCTATTGGGTTGGCCTGAAAGTTCCAACCCAGTATTTCCCTGCAGGCTCTGTGCCGTCTCCTTTCATCAAAACCTGCTTTCATGGAAAGGGCCGTCAGTATGTTTCTGCTACTGGCCAGCTCAGCCAGTATTACGGGGCACTGTTTGTAAAGCCTCCCTTCACCTCGTGATGCTTATAGTCTAGAGGTGGGCTGAGATGAGGACACAGATGTCTATCACAAAAGGGGATGTAAGTTTCACAAGAGGAGAATCAAGGCCTGGGGGTCAGGGGAGGTAGCTGTTCACTGGGGGACCAAGAAAGGCTTCATATTAAAGATGGCACTTAAGGTGGCCCTTCAAGAGTGGGAAGGGATATGAAAAGAGGATACTGGTAGAAGAATGTGAGTGGAGGCATTGGGGGAGGTATGTACATGCTCAGGAAAGAGTTCTGTAAGAATGGAGGGAAGGTAGGAGGGAGGTTCAAGAGGCTAGAGACATACGTATGTATGCCTGTCTGCCTGCTAAGTCGCTCAGTCATGTCTAACCCTTTTCAAGAACTCTTTTCAACCTTATGGACTGTGGTCTGCCAGGTTCCTCTCTCCATAGGATTCTCCAGGCAAGAATACTAAAGTGAGTTGCCATTCCCTTCTCCAGGGGGTCTTCCCAACCCAGGGATCAAACCCATGTCTCCTGCGTTGCAGGCAGATTCTTTACCACTGAGCCACCGGGGAAGCCTGGACGTATGTATACTTCTGGCTGATTCACCTTGATGTGTGGCAGTAAACAACACAATATTGTGAAGCAATTATCCTCCAATCAAAAATAAATAAATAAACAAGAACGGAGGGGACATGGGGCAATCTAGTTGAGAAGGCAGATGCAGATTCTAACCCTGTTGTGCAGGAATTTGTACCTAATTAAAGGGGAAGGAGGAATGACAAGGCTTTATTTTTTAAAACTTGTATTATAAAAATTTTCAAACACACACAAAAGTGGGAGGAGTGTGTAATAAATCCCCATGAATCCATTAATTAGCTTTAAGAATTATCAATACATGGCCATCACATTGACAAGGCTTTTAAGCAGAGAATCTTATAGAGCTCTGTGTTAGGTCAGTAAGCTGTCGGGTTACTTGGAAGATGGACTGGTGCCACGGTGAGCTGAATTGGAAAGGGAAATTCAGAGAGACTGGGGGTCCAAATGCTGTGGTAGAGCCAGGGCTTGCGGATCTTGGAGTCACATTGGATGTGCAACACAAAGAAATGGGGTGTTGCGGAGAGATTTGGGTTTGCGGAAGAAGGTGAGCTAAGTTTCTGACAGTTTTAGGCTAAGATGGTTTGACTCTCTGGAGAAGGGCCTGACAACCCCCTCCAGTATTCTTGCCTGGAGAGTCCCAGGGACAGAGGAACTTGGGGTCACAAAGGGTCGGATACGACTGAAGTGACATCACTCAAGCACCCACGCACCCACGCATGATTTTACTCTGTCCAGCTAGAGGGGTCCCAGCAGCAGCTGGAAACGGGCTCCAGAGCGGGGAGGGAAGCAAGACAGAGGCCAATGGGCTGCCCAGCTTCGCATGTGGGTTGTGGGCACCTTTGATCTCAGCTCATGCTTTTGCCCCATTTTAAAGGAGTTTGAGGCAATGGGTGAGCAGGCTGGGGACGGAGGGGGAAGCCATCCAGGAACCTTGACTCTTGCCTGCACCAAAGGACTAACCCGGCTGTCACCACCACATCACAGCCTCAGAAGACACTGGAGGCAGGAGGCCTAATGCCCCTAAAGGTTTCAGTAGTTCCCTCTCCAGGTGAGGGGTGGGAGCTGGGGCATTCTCAGGCAAGGATGGTGGTGGTGGTTTGGTCCCTAGGTTGTGTCTGACTCTTAGGACCCCATGGACTGTAGCCTGCCAGGCTCCTCTGTCCATGGGATTTCCCAGGCAAGAATTCTGGAGTGAGTTGCCATTTTCTTCTCCTCTCTGACCGAGCGACCCAGTGGTTAAACCCACGTCTCCTGCGTTGGCAGGCGAATATTTTACTGACAGCCACCAGGGAGGTCCCTCCTTTTTCAATTTCCATGAGTACTTGGGACAGACACCCCAGCTCAGCCCGGCAGGGGGCAGTGTTAGCCTATGGAAAAGGCCACTAGGGGCTTAAGCCCTAATCCTGTGAGGGGGCTTGGTCCTAAAGAAGGGAACTTCAAGATTTACTGCCCAGAAGAATGGGGGGATAATTGCAAGGATCTGCATTTCAGAGCTGGTCCCTTCGGATCCTCAGAGTCCCTCTTGGAGGACTGTGGACCCATCCACTGAGAGGTGTATGGCCCTAAGCTGAAAACTGCTTCTCTCCTGGCCTCTCTCCTCTGCTGAGATTCTGGGACTTTGGAGTTTTTCCTTCTGAAGCTAGCTTTGCTTGAAAGGGGAAGTGGTAGATTGGGGCCCTGGGGAAAGATGGGGTGAGAGCTGGTGGGGGCAGGGGAGCAGAGCGTTTGGGGAAGTGGGAGGGGCCATGAGAGTCCTGAGGATGCTGACTAAGCCCATGGGGTCTCTCTCAGATGTGACCAGATGGGGTAGGTCCTCCAGAGAGCCAGGTCAGCCCATCCCCAGTGGCACCGGCACCGCCACCTTGGACCTGGGCCTTGTTCCTTAGTTGCCACCATGGACCAGCCCTGCTCTGCACCTGTGTGGCTCCTGAACAGAGTGGTTGGGCAGGAATGGCTTCATGCAGGCGTGAGCCTCAGGGATGAATCTCTGCAAACAGAAACACAGAGGTGAAGCCCTTCAAGTATTTTTTTAGCAGCCTGTTGTCAAGGAGCAAATTCATAGATGAGGAATCAGCCTGGTCTTGAAGGGGACAGGGCAATGTAAGACCAAGAGACAGCTCTGTGACAGCTGCTAATATCATGAGATGAACATGACCAAGGCACTAGAGACTGCTTTTAGTTGCTAATTACTATGCAGAGGTGACATCAGGGCGGGCGAGAATGGCCTCAGGACGGAGGGAAGCATGGGCTTCCCTGGGGGCTCCATCTGTAAAGAATCCGACCTCGATGTAGGAGACCAGGGTTCGATCCCTGGGGCTGGGAAGATCCTCTGGAGAAGAAAATGGCAACCCACTCCAGTATTCTTGCCTGGAAAGTCCCATGGACAGAGGAACCTGATGGGCTGCAGTCCGTCTGTGGGGTCACAAAGAGTCAGACAGAGAGCCTAGCATACATAGAGATGTATACATAGATAGGTGTAACTGTGTGCACACACAGACAAATATTCCATAGCATTCCTGTTTCTTTGTTTTCCTCTTTGCCTCCCTTCCCCCCGCCCCCGCCTAGAGCATAGGACCAATATGTGGGGTATATGTGTGTGTCTGTGTGTGTGTCCGTGTGTATGCATGCACTTGTTGACTTCTGGTCCATCCTATAAGCCTACTCCCAGGCTATGCTGGGGTGAACAAGGTCCTCTGGTGAATTCGCACCTTGGAGCTTCAGAATAAACCGAGACCCAGATTGTCGAGGCCTCTCTGCTCGCTCAGCCTCCTCCCTGCTGGCTGCACTCAAGCTGTTGCTGCCACCACCTTTCAGCTGTGATGCTAACCAGCCTCCTGCCTCGTGGGCGCTGATTCAATTAGCCAAGGTGCCCACCTCCTGCCAGGGCCATTTATAAAGTCAGCAGGGGCAGCTGGAGATCTTAGGGAGGGAGGGGTTGGGAAGAGAGGGGAGGAAGATCAGTGATCTGGGAGGGGAGACAGAGGTATGAGGGGGCTCTGGGAAGGGGTGTCTCATCTGATTAGGCATCAGGTGGGCTTCTCCCCTGGTGGGCGGGGCTGCATGTCACTGGCCTGCCTCACTCCTCAGCTCCCAGGCCCATCCCATGCCAGCCAGTGCAGAGCAAGACCATCTATCTCCAGGCTCCAGCCAGGCCTGCCTTTTTCCTCTGTGCTCCCTGCCAGCCCTCTTCTTTTCTATTTATTATTATTATTCTACAATGTATTTATTTTTAATTGGAGGATAATTGGTTTACAATGTTGTGTTGGTTTCTGTATACATCAACATGAATCAGCCATGGGTATACGTAGGTCCCCTCTCTCTTGAACCTCCCTCCATCTCCCACCCCATATCACCCCTGTAGGTTGTCACAGAGCACCAGGTTGAAAGAGTCCTCTTCCTGACACCAGACCCTGGATCTGGGCCAGAGGTGGCCGAAAGGTTAGGGAGGGAGAAGCAGGGTCTGAGGGATCTGCTGGGGAGCTGGAGCCCATAGCTGTTAAGTAATTCTGAGACCTGCAGCCTGGGACTGGCTCAGCCTTGGGCTTCGGTGTCTGATCAGAGAGGGCTGGGTGGTGCCTGAGGTGTGCCTGAGGGGACTACAGCTTTTGGGTAATAATAATGTTCTTGAGTTTGTACAGCTTTCCCTTATTTATAAAGTGCTCTGGGGGCAGTTAGGTGTAGTTGATTAGGCAAACATACTGTAGCCTGTAAAGTGTGTGTGAAAGTGAAAGTGTTAGTCTGTCAGTCGTGTCCAACTCTTTGCAACCCTGTGGACTGTAGCCCACCAGGCACCTCTGTCCATGGGATTGTCCGGGCAAGAATACTGGAGTTGCTATGCCCTCCTTCAAGGGATCTTCCCAACCCAGGGATCAAACCTAGATCTCCCGCATGGCAGGCAGATAACCCGCATTCAGACACTGCTCCTGCTGGCTGTGTATCTTCAGGCGACTTCTCTGTGCACCTGTTTCCACATCTGAAAAACGGAGAGAGTATGTTTCTCAGAAGCTTCTTGTGAAGACTGAATGGATGGATACACAGCTCCTAGACTGGTGCTGGGACTACAGAGCTCTGTCTTCTCTATGACCTTCTTTTCCCTCCCATGGGCTCTGACAGGTGGGTAGGCAGAGATGTCATTTCATAAGCCAGAGGCTGGAGGCCCAGAGAAGCTGAGTCGTTTAGCTTTGGGGTGAACTCAGGCTTCATGGACATGGGAGGACCTGGCTGGGATTCTGATGAGAAGGAAGAAAACCAGAAGAGCATTCGAGGAGAGGGCAAGGAACAACATCAAAAGCCTTACAGCCCCTGGCTAGGTGGTTCCTAGTCGGCGGGCTCCATCCACCTGGGCAGAGTGGGGCTGGCCTGCGCTGTGAAGCCCAGAAATGGAAGCGCTTGGGAGGAAATTTCTTCCTAGACTAGAAGGCCTTTGGCTCGAGGCAAGGCGGAGAGCAGGAGTCACAGGGGAGATGGCCTCCCCCGATCTGAGTTGCTCCATCCCTGCTGTGGCCTGGCAGCTGGCACACCTGGATGTGGGGGCAGGCTTCAGCTGGGTAGAAGCACCTGGGGGGCCAGTTAGCACAGCCTGCCAAGGGGAGAGCATGTTATGATCACACAACCCCGGGGCCGATGCCCTGCAGGAGCAGGAGGAGGCTGGCAGGGGGTATGCAGGAAGGAGGTCCGTGGTCTCTCCCACTGGACTGCAATGTGCTAAGGGCAGGATTCGTTTCTTTTCTTTTTTTCTTAAGTTTATTTGGCTGCTCTGGGTCTTAGTTGCAGCATGCTGGATCTTTTAGTTTTGGCATGTGGGATCTAGTTGCCTGACAAGGGATCGAACCTGGGCCCCCTGTATTGGGAACACAAATTCTTAGTCACTGGACCACCAGGGAAGTTCCAGCATTCATTCTTAACTTAATTCATCCTTGTACTCCCATTACCTAATGCACTTCTGGGCACGAGGTAGGCGCAGATTAACTATTTCAGGATGGAAAGAATAAATGAAGCCCACTTTACTTGGAGGGTGAGGGTGGACACAAATGGTTTGTGGAGCCCTGGAGGACTCCCTCTCCAGCAAGTTTCCTTCATGAACTCCAGGAGGCCTCAGTGTTTTGGTCCAATTCCTCTTCCCCAAACCTCTCCCAGCAAGGCTCTTTTATTTATTTATTTTTACTGGAAAAGAACCTGATGCTGGGAAAAATTGAACACAGGAGGAGAAAGGGATGACAGAGGACGAGATGGTTGGATGGCATCACCGTCTCGATGCACATAATTTGAGCAGACACTGGGAGACAGTGAAGGACAAGAAAGCCGTGTGTGCTGCAGTCCATGGGGGTCGCAAAGGGTAGGACACGAAGTGAGCAACTGAACAACAACAGCAACAATGGAAATTTTATGTTTCAACTTTTCATTTTATTTTTTAATTTATTATTTCGGCTGTGAGGCTGGCAGGATGCCAGTTAGTTCCCTGAACAGGCATTGAACCCTGGTCATAGCAGTGAAAGCCTGAAAGCCTGAACTTCTAACCAACTGGCCACCAGGTAACTCCCCAGACCTCTTTTAAAATGCATTTGCCCTGGGACAGGTCTTTGCGGGACCCACTAACCATTCTTGGGAGAGAGAGTGTGGAAGGAGCCGGCCTGGGAATGGAGAAGGAGGTTCCTGTGGTGGCAGGAAGGAGTGCTGAAGGGGAGAGGCCTGGCCTGAGTCTGCAGTCGTGGGCTGGCTGGTGCTGTGCAAGCTGGCAGCCAGGCCTACAGGTGCAGGAGGCACGGGCGGGCCTTGGGCGTGGGACACACTTTTTTTTATTACTTAAATTCATTTATTTTTAATTGGAAGATAATTGCTTCACAATATTGTGTTGGTTTCTGCCATGCATCAACATAAATCAGCCATAGGTATACATATGTCCCCTCCCTCCTGAACCTCCCTCCCACCTCTCACCCCATCCCAACCCTCTGGGTTGTCTCAGAGCAACCGGTTTGAGCTCCTTGCGTCATACGGTAAATTCTCACTGGCTATCTGTCTTACATATGGTGTATTTGACATATGGTGGTGTTTGTGCCCCATGGACTACAGCCCACCAGGCTCCTCTGTCTCTGGAATTCTCCAGGTCAGAATACTTGAGTTACATATGGCAATGTGTATGTTTCCATGCTACTCTCTCAATCGTCCCACCCTCTCCTTCCCTCACAGTGTCTGCAAGTCTGCTCTCTACATCACTTCTTGGCAGACAGACTCTGACTAGAACCCCAAATTGATGGGTTTCTCCCTATTTCTGCCCCCTGTCTTCCTGGGCCACCTCTCCATGCCGCAGCCTCACTCCCCCAAAGCCAGGACCCTGGGATGCTGGGGCAAGGGGTGCAGAGTGGAGTATGGAGCTGAGAAACCCCTGTCTGCTGACACTTCTAGGACCAGAATGTCTGAGCCAGAAAAGGGCCTTAGCTCTCTTCTTGCCTGAGTCCTTATCTTCCACTTAAAGAAACTGAGGCCAAGTTAATTTTTAAATCCCTTTCAGATGTATTTACATTTTATTAGAATTTGTTTATGGTTGTTCTTAAGCCACAGGAACAAATAATTACTGTTGACACTGGCAACACCCACAGGGAGATGTGTTTGGCCTTTTAGGTGGATGGGGAGGGACAAAGGGGAGGGGTCTCCTGAGTCCCCTACTCTATTATTTCTGAGCAAGGCTTTCTTTCCTTCTCCAATGTCACTGTGGCAAGTCCTCAAGCAAATGCCCAGGGGGTATGAGCCAGAGGCCCGGATTACTCAAGGGGAGTATAGCTTAGACTTGCTTTTGAAATGTGGTGCTTGGAGAAGACTCTTGAGAGTCCCTTGGACAGCAAGGAGATCAAACCAGTCAATCCTAAAGGAAATCAACTCTGAATATTCACTGGAAGGACTGATGCTGAAGCTGAAGCTCCAATACTTTGGCCACCTGATGCGAAGAGCCAACTCATTGGAAAACACTGATGCTGGGAAAGACTGAGGGCAGGAGGAGAAGAGGGAAACAGAGGATGAGATGGTTGGATGGCATCACCGAATCAGTGGACATGAGTTTGAGCAAACTCTGGGAGATAGTGAAGGACATGGAAGCCTGGCCTGCTGCAGTCCATGGACTGAACAACAGCAAACTGCTTAGACTGAGGCTGTTTTTGTTAATTTTCTGCTGGTTACCTCTGTGGTCCATACAGAAAGGGCCGCTCTGTGAGCCTGTTCCCTTTCTAGTTTCCTCTAATAACTATACCCCACCCCCCACTAGTCCTTTTCCCGTGGTATCCTTGACCCTCATCCTCAGGGGCATCTCTCCCGCCTAGACAACTCCAGAATGGGGTGCAGTTGCCACTTCTGGTGCCCAGGTTTCTGTTATACCTATAGACAGAAAAGAGTTGATCCACGAGTGAGGATAAGGTTAGGGCTGGGGAGAGGCTGATGGAGGGTGGAGGGGCAGGTAGGATTGGGGTGGGTGGCGGGGGAAGATGTGGACAAGAGAAGAAATGAACTGAGGTGGAGAGTGGGTGGGGAAGCAGATGTTCCAGTGGGGTGAGAGGATTGGAGGGAGGAGTAATTTAGGGTAGCTTCCAGAACAACAGCTGGGGTAAGACCACCCTGTCTGGTCACAGGGGATGGAGAAACATCAAGAAGCTGCAGCTTTAGAAAAGCAGAGTGGTTGGTGAAGCCAGGTTCCTGTGCTGCTGGGTGCCCTGGAAGGTTGGTTGTTTCAAATCTGGGGTTATGCCTGAGAACCGGAGAGAAAAGCCCTGGTTCTCTCCAGGAATGTTGGCTGAGGAGGAGTGGGAACCTGGCTGGCTCTGGGATGGGAGATGGTGCTGGAGGAGGGGTCAAGGGGATCAGGGGAGCACGGCCAGGCAGGGTGGGCTAGGTTGCAGATAGGGGCATAGAGCATTCAGCAGGCTTTTGTGGGCAAAGTCTGGGAGGCTTGTGTTGATCTCGTAGGAAGTTAGATAGGTCACTCAGAACCAGGCATCCAGTGTGCGTCCTGTAGGGCCAGTGCAGACAGAACTGACAAGTCAAGCCCATCCTGAGCCTAAGACAGAGCTCGGGCCACCCTTCTGGGGGGTGTTTGGACCTTCAGACTTTGTCAGACTCCTGACAGCCAACCTGAGCTCTCCTGGTCCTGCCTTCTGTTTCGGCTGACCCAGCACAGGACGCTTCTTCCCAGTAGAAAAGACAGACCTGCCTCCTTAAAAAAAGATAAAAAAAAAAATCCCTTTGAGTTTGTTGATGGTGAAGGCAGCAAGGCCAGCTATGGTGTAGAGGGCTTGGTGCCCGGGGCATCTTTTCTTGCCCCAGGGCATCTTTTCTTGCATCTTTTCAGCATCTCTGTGTCCTTATCCTCCATCTGTCTATAAAGAGGGATGCCAGACTGAGCACTGAGCCAGGAGCTCTAATCCCATCTCTGCCCTAACTGGCTGTGGGCTGTGGGATGCTGGGCAAGTCTCTTCCCCTCTCTGGGCTTATTCTTCCATGTGCAAGATGATAGAGCTGGATTAGAAGAACTTCAATGTCCCCCTTAACTTTACAGTCCTTTGTTTTGGGGAAATCTCCAGGACAGAAAGGAAGCAGGAATGACTTTGACAAGAGGGAGTGTAGAAAATATAGCTTCAAAGTCTTAATTTAATGTGTAGTGGGACCTACTGCTGAGATTCAAAAATGTCTGGAGAACTGGTGAGAATGGGTCCCATCCTGTGAGGGACAGAGGAGCCTCTTAGGAGAGGACTTACCTTATAGAAGGGGATGGCATTGCAGAATCTCTGTGCATGCTTGTGCAGGTTGAGCAATGAACAACTCTGCTGCTGCTGCTGCTGCTGCTAAGTCGCTTCAGTCGTGTCCGACTCTGTGCGACCCCATAGACGGCAGCCCACCAGGCTCCCGTGTCCCTGGGATTCTCCGGGCAAGAAACTGGAGTGGGTTGCTATTTCCTTCTCCAATATGAACAACTCTAGGAGGTAGCATTTATAATGAGGGCTCAGGTGAGCCTGACATGCTTGACCGTGGAATAAAGCACAAGCTGTCAGAGAGAGGGGGTGTTTTGAGGACTGTAGAGTGTCTACAGGGCTGTCATGTACAATGGCACAGGCTGTGCACTGTACAAGTACAGGCAGCACCATTCACAGAGACCACAGTGGAGCCATCTACCTTTAAGACTTGTTTCCCAGCATCCCTGATTTCACCTAAAGCACTGGCTGCACGGTTAGGCATTTCTAAAGTGGAGGCTGAAACAGAGAAGGGAGAGGGAGAGTTTCCTTGTTTTGCTACAGGTTGCCAAGCACTGTCAGCAGATCCAAGGGCTCAGTGGCTTAAGGTTTTCTTTCTTTTCTTTTGCCATTTACAACATTATGGATGGACCTAGAGGGTACTAGGCTGAGTGAAATAATTCAGACAGAGAAAGATAAATACCTTATGCTATCACTTATATTTGGAATCTAAAAAATGAAACAAATGAGTGAATATAACAAAACAAAAACTGACTTACAGATATAGAGAACAGATGAGTGGTTATTAGTTGGTAGAGGGAAGTGGGGCGGGGCACTATTGGGATAGGGGATTAAAAGGTTACAAGCTGCTATGTATAAAGTAGATTAGTTACAAGGATATATTGTACAGCACAATGAATAGAGCCAATATTTTAAAATCACTTTAAATGGAGTGTGATCTATAAAGATATTGAATCACTATGTTGCACACTGAAACTAATGTAATATTGTAAACCAACTACATTTCAGTATTTTAAAAGTGCAGAAGGAGAAAACATAGGCATGGTGGTCTCAGTAGGGGTGGTATCAGTGCTGGAAGACAGAGAGCCAGCACCTAAGATAGCTGGAAGCAGCACCTGGGAGGCACTTTTCATGGACTGGAGTCCTTCATTAGCAGATGCCTGCATGGGCTGTAAAATGCCGCTTCCCTTTACTTGGGTTTCCCTGACAGCTCAGTTGGTAAAAAATCTGCCTGCAATGCAGGAGACCCCAATTCTATTCCTGGGTTGGGAAGATCCCCTGAAGAAGGCAAAGGCTACCCACTCCAGTATTCTGGCCTGGAGAATTCCATGGACATATGTAGTCTATGGGGTTGCAAAGAGTTTGACACGGCTGAGTGACTTTCACTTTCACTTTCCCCTTACTTGGAAGCTGGCTGCAGAGCTGTCCCTCAGTCAAGCCACCTCTTCCCTCTCCCGTGGTCCCAAGTTGGGCTCACCCTCATTTAGATATTAGGAACCTCTGTCTCCAAGTCTAAACCATCCCTATTCTTCATGGCTGTCTTTCCTGCTTCTCTCAGCTGTAGGCCTGGTCCATTTAGTTCTTTTCACAAAAGGAATCATGAGAGGAAGACTATAGATTTTATTATTTATTTGTTTTTTAAATTTTTGGCTATACCCTGGAACATGTGGGACCTTTGTTCCCTGACCTGGGATTGAACCCACATCCTCCGCATTGGAAAGCAAAGTCCTAATCATTGGACCACCAGGAAAGTCCCCAGGAGGAAGACGACAGTTTTATTTAAGGAAGTCACAGTCAGCTGTGGAGGCTGCTGTGTCACATTAGGCCACGTTGTGTCAAGCACGTGGGTGTGGGTGTGTTTGGGGGTGTTGTGACCATGGTGCCTCTCTGGGGCACAGGGCTTCCTTGAACCTGGGGCATTCCATGTTCTCTCTGTTGGTCTCCAAGAAGTGGGTGTTGTTTATAGTTTACAAATGAGGAAACTGAAGTTCAGATTTGAGTCTTGCCCAAGGTCAGCAAACTCCCATGTGTCTGTGTTGGACTCAGTCAAGCCCTCCGCAGCCTGCCAGAGCTCCCTGCATGCTGGGGTGGCGCCAGGCAGCTGCCTTTCAATGCTATTTACTGCAGTCCCTGCAGGGAAGTCATCTCTTTATGATTTAAAGATTTCCAAGAGACAATGTGGCAGAGTGGAAAGAGAACTAGGTTATGGACTTGCCCCTGACAACTGTGTTACCTTAGGCAAATTGCATCCCAGAGAAGCAAGTGGCAATCCACGCTAGGACCGTTGCCTGGAAAATCCCATGGAGAGAGGAGCCTGGTGGGTTACCATCCATGGGGTTGCAAGAGTGGGACATGACTGAGTGATTAAACAATGACAAAATAGGGTTAGTAATACCCATCGACTCCATGGGGTTGTTGGGCAGCTTAAATACGATCATGAGAAGTGAGTGGGAATTGTGTTTCTTCTATTCAATCGTAAGTCATCACTATCTTCAAGGGTACCCCGTGGCAGTGTGTGTGTGCCTGCTCAGCTGCTCAGTTGCCCTGACAGTCAGGACAAAGCCAAAATGAGCCTCACTGGGGGACATGAGAGGTCATGGTGGCTGATACAGCTTCCTCAGTAATCAGGGAGTTGAACTGGGCTTCAGAGAGGGTGTGGTTATAGGCTGTGTGATTTGAGGGCCTGACTTTGTCCTGTGTGCTCATTTGCAAGAGTATCCTTCTATCCTAGCACCTGCAGAGGCCAAGAGGCTCGTCCTTCCCTCATAGCAAGCCCCCGACAAGGAGGCTTGCACCCCCTCCAACCTTGATCCTCCTCTTCCTCTACTTTTTCCTTCCCCATAGCACAGACTGACATCTGACATTCCAAACATTTTATTCATTTTTTGTTTATTGTTTCCCTCCCCTCAAAAGAAAGTAAACTCTTCAAGGGCAAATATATTCATCTCTGGTTCACTTTGTATCCCCAGAAGAACACTGACTTTTCACAGGTGCTCGATCAATATCTGAACGAAGGGAAAAATACATCTCCCACCCTCAACACAAACACACACAGAGACATACTGATACCTCTATCCAGACCAAATTTCTGGCTCTCATCTCTTTCCGGCTAGAATAATCCTTGAAGTTGTCACTAAATGCATGACTGCTTTTAGAGGTCCTTGCATTTCATAAGGGAGGCCTTTAGAAATGATGGGCTTCCCTGGTGATTTGGATGGTAAAGAATCTTGCTCTCAGGGCTGTGCAAGTGCCCTGAGGCTTGCCCTCTGAGTTTACCTGCCTCCTCTTCCATCCAATGCCTCAAGAGTCACAGAGCTCCCGGGTCTCATGGAAGGAGACCCTGGGGGAGCTAGGCCCTTGGCACACCACCAGCTGGAAATATTTTCTGAGCTGGCAGGAGGAGGGAGGCTGTGGAGTTGGCAAGCTCTGGACAAACCAAGATTAGTGAGGAATATGGTGCTTGCTCACCCGGCATGGCTCATTACCCAGCCCTGATCTGGGTAATTTCTCTCTCTCTCTCTCTTCTTTTTTTTTTTTTTTTTGCACCAATATTTGGAGGGAGCAGTGTAGCCCTGTGGCATAATGGGGGTTATTCAGCAATAGAAAGTCAAACCTTGGGATGGTGTTGTGGGGGGAGGGGAGGATGTATCCCTCCCTCATTCCATTACTCTCCCTAGGGTCTTTTCTAGGTAAAAGACCAGGTAAGAGGCGAGAAAAGAAAATGACACATTCCTGCCTCAAGGAATTTGGTGGGGGAGATGGGCATATACTCAAGGCAAAGTGCTGGGAAATAGGAAGGGCGGTGGGATTGCTACAAATACAGCACTGGAGAACCGGGCACCCAACTAGAGGAAGGAGATGTCAGGGAAGGCTTCCTGGAGGAGGTGATGCAGCAGCAGTACACTATCCTTGGGAGGAGAAAAGGGTGCTCCAGGCCAAGAGACAGAGAGTGAGATTAGCTAAGGAAAGGCTGCCTCACAGCCGAAAGGACTCTACCTCAAGGAAGGACCCTGAAGATGGCATCGTGGGCTTGGAAGAGGTGGCAAGGAGAGGACCCAGAGCTGGCATTCTCTGACAGCTGTGTTCCTCATGGGCAGACCCAACAGGATTAAGAGACAGAGAAGGCTCTAGAGAAGGGGAGGGACTGTCATATAGGGACGAGTGGGCTGCCCAGGGCCCCACGACTACAAATGGGGAGGTTTCCCTCTGAGGATGCTCCTCCCGCGTGCTTGCGCAGCAGCTGCAGTAAAAGCAACAGTAGCCATTGCTGATGGAGCAGCTCTAAGCGCCTCCTATGGATGAACTTGTGCGTCTCCACAAAGGCCCTTGAGGTAGAAGCCATGGTTATTGCAGACCAGAAAACTGAGGCCGAGCTGTTACTCAGGGTCACATGGCTAGCTCGAGGGAGCAGGCTTCTAATCCCCCCAGTGTGCCCCAGGGTCCACGCTCTTAGCCCCGGAGGAGTGGCGGTGGGTGTGAACCTGCTGCCTGGCAGCGCATCGTGCAGGCACTGCCCACGCTCGCCTCCATATCAGAACCCTCCACCCTCCTGACGAGCCTTCTCTATTCAAGCGCCCAGTCTCCTCCTTGCCTGTGATTGTAGACCCTCCAGCAGAGGTGAGGTGGTAGAGACAATCGTCCCTGGTGGCAGGAGATGGGGATACTATCATCTGTAGCATTTGCTGATTTCCACGGTGTGCGTATTTCCACTCTGGCCGCTTTCAGCTATCACTGACATCAATCGGGTTGTAAAACTCCTGAAAATCTCACCATCAGCTCTCAGCACAGGCCATCTCCAGCTCTCCAGTGCGATAGCCCTCCTTCTTCCCGACACTGCCTGAAGCTGCGCCGCCCACCCCCCAACACCCCCATCTCCTTTCCCCTGCCACCTCTCAGCGCGTCTGATTAAACTAGATTCACATAAACGGGTATGCTTTGAAAGTTCTCATCTTGGGAGGTTTGAAAACGGTTTTATTTCTTCCACTCAAAAAGAAATAATAATAAAAGATTCATGGAGTGCTTCCCACTATAATCATTTCCAGGAAGGGACCTTGGTGATTTAGTTCAAATCTTGGTTTTATAGATACAGAAAGTCCGCCCAGGAGTGGAGGTTCTGGCGGGAAGGCTCAGAGCAGGTGACTCACAGCCGTGGAGAATAGCCAGGTCTCAGGACTCCTGTTCCCCTGCTCTTCCTTGTGACATATCTCAGGTTCCATAGAGGTGATGCAAGGCAGATGAGAGAAGAATGCAGGATGTAGTTTGGCTTTGCCATACACCAGCCTGTGGCTTTGTGCCAGTATCTTAAACGCTTTGAGCCTGATCTTTATCATTAAAAAAATGTAGACCTTATTAATACTTGCCCTCTGCAGCTTATAAGGGTGATGTGGAGACCAAAGGAGATAAATGGGTAGCAGAGTACATCTAAGGGAAGGAAATACAAATGGCTCTTAAATGTATGTAATGATGTTCGATCACACTCAAAATAAAGAGAAATGTAAATTAAAATTACTCTGGTAAATAATGTTTTCCTATCAGATTGGCAAGGGTCCAGAAATTTGATAATATGCTCTAAATGGTGAAGTTGTAAGGAAAAACCACTCTCATATTTCTCGTGCATGCATGCTAAGTTGGCTGCCATTTCCCTATATCTTACAACTCCCGCGCTGGCAGGTGGGTTTTTACCACCAGTGCCCCATGGGAAGCCCTCTCATATTTCTCACGGGACGGTAAAGTGTGTAATCTCCATGGAGGTCAATCGGCAGTAGCTATCAACATTATAAACATACGTATCTTCTGACCCAGCTATTCCACTTTTGGGAATTTTAGCCTACAAATATACTTGTGTAAGTACAACAGGTCTATGTTTATGGTATTTGTTGTAGTATTGTTTGCAATGGGAAAAGATTTGAAACAACATAGATGTCTCTTTAAGAGACTATGGTTGGTCCATATGGTGGAGTATTATACAACTGTAAAAAGGAAAGAGGAAAATGCTTTGTATTGAGTATAAGGCATATTGTGAAGCTCTAGAAGGATCTCTGAGGGTCTAAGAACAGTGGTCACCTGTGTGTATGTATGGAGGGGTGGTGAGGCTGGCCTCTGGTAGGGCAGGGGATGGATAACAGGGAGAGTCATTGTTTGCCTCTTAAACATATACTTTTAATTTTTTGAACAATGTGAGTGTGTTAACAATACATGTCTGGAAATTGAATGTGGTTTGGTAAACTTTAAAGCACTGTGTACATGCTAGTTATTTGGGCTGTTACTTGGGTTTTACTGATATAAAAATGACCTAAGTTGCATAGCTAGGACTGGAGTCTACAGTGGGGTGGCGGTATAAAAGGAGTTGGAGTGGGAGGTCTTGACATAATAAGTGTTCCTTTGTCTTTTAGAGGATAGCAATTGGTGGGCGTGGCATGGCGGGTTGGGGAGTTGGTGATGAGGACTGAGGTTCCCACTCAGATTGATCAGATTGGCGGCTGTTGGTCACAGCTGAGCTGTCTCGTGCACACAACATGCAGCTCACTTGGGTGGTGGTGCCAAGGCTCCGTGGTCGGCCAAGGAGTGTGAGCTCCAAAGCTCTGGCTGAGAGAGGCACACTGGGCTGGAGAAGAGCTTCCTTGTTGAATTCTTGCCATGTGCTGGGCAGGGGTATGAGTGCACACCTGGCTAGCCCCCCAGTATTAACCCTTTAAACCCTCTCCCCAGAGACTTCCCTGGTGGTCCAATGGCCAAGACTCTGTGTTCCCAATGCAGGGCGTGCTCGAGTTCGATCCCTGGTCAGGGAACTAAGATTCCACGTGCCTCAACTAAGATCCAGCACTGCCAAATAAATAAATTGTCGGACGTGACTGAGTGACTAACACTTTCACTTTTTCAAGCTTCCCTGGTGGCTCAGATGGTAAAGAGTCCGCCTGCAATATAGGGGACCCCGGTTCAATTCCTGGTTCGAGAGGGATCGTGGAGGGCTATAGTCCATTGAGTTGCAAAGAGCTGGACTTGACTAAGTGACTAACAACAAATAAATAAATATTAAAAAAATCTTCTCCCCAATCTTCTTTCACATCTTGAAGCAGAGGTGGGTGCTGTGATTATCTTCATTTTACAGATGGTAAGACTGAGGCTCTACAAGGTCAAGCACTGTATCCAAGGCGCAGTGGTGGTGGGGCTGGACTCTGACTCCAGTCTGGTGGTGTGGACTGGTCCCCTCGACTACTATGGGAAATGGTCTCCTGGGAGAAGACCCTGGGCTTCCGTGCCTTCTCCCTAGTACTGCCCCTAACCTCAGCCCTCTTTGTTGCTCCTCACTCTGTCCCTGGATTAGAACCGCCACTGGATCTGCTAAGGCACCCCTGATTTTCTGTTATGCTGTGCTCAGCTGCTCAGTCGTGTCCGACCCTTTTGTGACCCTGTGGACTCTAGCCCACCAGCCTCCTCTTTCCATGGAATTTCTCAGGGAAGAATGCTGGAGTGGGTTTCCATTTCCTTCAGAGGGATTGGGATCGAACCTGCTGTGTCTCTTGTGTCTCCTGCGTTGACAGGCGGATTCTTTACCACTTAGCCACCAGGTGGGGATAAACATCACCAGCAGGAGGGCTCCTTTGTTTCTACTGGATCTCATTTCAGGAGCACAGCATGGGCATGGTCCCAGGGCTGCTCTCTCCCATGTTCTGCTGCTTCTGTCTCCTCTTGGAGGGGCATTGAGCATCCCCTGCCCCTTTATAATATCGCTGACATCCCAGAAACAAATCTGAGCAGACAGAGGCCTCTCGTCAATTAGAGTGAGGCAAGGGCCTTGCTATCTGTGGCGGGATCTGGCAGAGAGGCGGGGCTGCCCCCACAAAGTGCGACCATCTTGTCTCCAATTAAAGTTGTGAAGATTCATCTTCTAACCCAGCCCCTTTCAGAAATTGACATTTATTAGGCTGTCAAAGCTGATTTTTCTCCCTGGCCCTTTCCTGCCCTCAGCTGTGTGTGTGTGTCTTTGTACAAACACACATGCAACTGAATACCTATTTTTAAAAATTAAAGGTGTAGTGTTCAGGGACTTCCCTGGGGGTCCAGTGGTTAGGACTCTGTGCTCCCAGCGCAGGAGGCACGGATTCAATCCCTGGTCAGGGAACTAAGATCCCACTTGCTGCAACAAAGTACCTCTGTGCCTAGGACTCCAAGATCCTGCAGGCTACAGTGAAGCTCCCATGTGCCGCAACTAAGACCGGCACAGCCAAATAAATAAATACATGTTTAGAACAAAAGCTTCAGATGAGCCTTGCATTCATTTAGGAAAAATAAATGTGGCATTCAAACCCACTGGACATTTGGCTTCTTGATTCCTAATAGAGTGGAAGGCAGAGGGCCTGTGGGGAGGGTCGTGTGCCATAGAGGAGGAGGAGGAGGGGCCTGAGATGATGGTAGGCCCATCATTTGGGGGTGATGCCAACCTCCTATAGAGACAAAGGACTTTAGAAGTGCTCCATCCTACAGCCCTGAAAATTTTTCCCCTCCATGTGCCCCCAAAACCTGGAATCCCTCCACTGGGGAATTACTCCTGTGAATATAAAGTAAAATAGGGGTCCCTATGAAGGAAATGCATTAAATCACTAATATCCCAGAAGCACAGAATTCAGAGCCTGAAGACAATTTTGCCTTCTCTTGTAGAGGGGGCTTCCCTGGTGGCTCAGATGGTAAAGAATCTGCCTTCAGCATGGGAGACCCAGGTTCTATCCCTGTGTCGGGAAGATCACCTGCCGAAGGGCATGGCAACCCACCCTGCCATGAATTCTTGCTTGGAGAATTCCATGGACAGAGGAGCCTGGTGGGCTATTGTCCATGGGGTTGCAAAGAGTCAACATGACTGACCGACTAACACTTTTTTTCAACACTTTTCTCTTGAGAGAGGAAGCTGAAGTCTGGGAAGGCTGAGGGATTTACCCCAGGTCACTTGTCACCCACATCCTTTGACTCCAAGCTCAGTGTATGTGTGTGCTCAGTCATGTCCTTGCAAACCCCTAGACTGTAGCCCACCAGGCTTCTCTGTCTATGGAATTTTCCCAGCAAGAATACTGGAGTGGGTTGTCATTTTCTCCTCCAGGGCATCTTCCTGACCCCAGGGATTGAAGCCACACCTCATAAGTTGATAGACGCATTCTTTACCATTGAGCCACCAGGGAAGCCCCCAAACTCAGTGGGATGAAGTTTATCAGATCAGTTTTCTTTGGTGACTAGAGCGGGGCTGGCTGTATGTAGGCCCTTTTCCCCAAATGAGGGAAGACCGAGGAGGCAGGTGGGATGGAGGGTGATGGAGAAAAGGCATAGAAAAGCAAGAACAACGTGATGACCATTTTGCTATGTCATATTCTAATTGTATGTGTTGTCATTTTCACTTTATTCATTTTGAACTTATGATTCATGACACCATAGGCAGCTCTATAAAGGCGAGCTGGGCCTGGCTTTCTTTGAGACTGTCTTCATCCCCCATCACTACCTTTGCTATTTTTGTCATAATTTTAGTCCACTTTTATTAATATGCCATACTATTTTTCTTTAAATGAACTCCTTTTCAACTTTATTTATTTAAAAATGAAGCTTTGTTTTACTCTTGTGCAAGGAAAACCAGTTATCACTTGCCAGAAATAGATGGTAATCATCAAAATAAATATAATGAGATCAAAACAAAGTTATTAAAATTTAGTTAGCTGCCTTTCCTGCCAAAAGCCCTTAGCCTGAGGCCTGTTTTTTCTTTGTAAAGAGGAGAATTAGCAAGTGTTGCAGAGGCATTACAACCCTGCTAGCCCCAGATGAGATCTTCTCAGGTAATCAGGATCTGTGTTACTTTCCTAGGGTTGCCGCAAAGTGGGTGTCTTAAAGCAACAGAAATTTGTCATCTGCCAGTTCCGGAGACCAGAAGTTCAAAATCAAGATGTCAGCAGGGCTGTATTCTCTTCTGAAATTGTAGGGGAGGACCTTTCCTTGCCTCTTAGAGCCGCTGGTGGCTGGCTGGCCACCCCGACTGTTCTTTGGTCTGTGACTGCGTCACTCCCGTCTCTGCCTTTGTTGTCCTGTGGTCTCCTCCCAGTACCTCTGTCTTCCATGCGCATCTTACAAGGACAGCAGCCATGCTGGGTCGGGGTCCATCCTCCTTCAGTATGATCTCATCTTCTTATTTGTTTATTTGGCTGCGTCGGGTGTTAGTTGTGACACATGGGATCTTTCATTGTGGTGCACGACTTTCTCCTTGTGGCTTGTGGACTTAGTTGCTCTCTGGCAAGGGATCGAATGTGGGTCCCCGACATTGCAAAGCGGAGACTTAATCACTGGACCATCAGGGAAGTCCCGATATGATCTTGTCTTAACTAACTACATCAGCAATAACTTCCAAATCAGGCCACACTCTGAGGTCCTGAGGGTTAGGACATCGATGTGTCTTTTTGGGAGACACAATTCTTCCCATTACAGGGTCTTTGAAAGATAATCAAAAAAGGAGAACCACATGATTAACCATCACGTGGTCAATGCCGTTGAATGCCTGTCCAAGGGTCAGCAGTGGAACTTGAACCCACAAGTGGGGAAATAATGCATTAAGAGTGGGTGGGAAGGCTGTGAGGTGGGTGGAGGAACAAGGGATCCGCTTAGCTTTCAGGAGTAGGTGGTGTTCTTGAGGTCTAAATGGGACTTTGATAAGTCAGTTCTGGAGCCAGTAGTTGCCCCAGGGTTGAGGTGGAAGTGTTTTTTTTATAAGGGACACTGAACCATCCCCCCATCCCCAGCTCCAGGATCCAAAATTAGCATCACAGAAAGCTCCTGGAAAGCAGTCAAAGTTTACTGAGATCCTAGGACTTCCCTAGTGGCTCGTAAATTACATCTGTCTACAACTCGGGAGACCTGGGTTCGATCCCTGGGTCAGGAAGATTTCCTGGAGAAGGAAATGGCAACCCACTCCAGTACTCTTGCCTGGAAAATCCCATGGACGGAGGAGCTTGGTGCAGGCCACTGTCCATGGGGTCGCAAAGAGCACGACTGAGCAACTTCACTTTCACTTTCACTATTGAGTGCAAAGCCCTGTGGTTCCGGAAGTTGCCTGGGAGAATCTGGTCTCCTGGACCAGCCACTGGGTAGCATTGGGCAGAAGGACAAATGGGAAGGGCCAAATGGGTGGGTGAGTTGGGCGGGGCTGGGACGGGTATTAGATGTTGTGGCTTCTAGGATGGAGAGGAAGCTGCAGCCCCAGAAAAAGTTTCCCCGAGGCACGGGTAGAACTGTATTGGGTACCACATCATGAGCAGAAGTGGAGAAAGCACTGAAGCTCTGCAGTGTGGAGGAGGGGGAGACTGACAGCTGTTCTGCCAAGTGGTGAGAGTGCTAAGGAGAAAACTCTAGCACGCTAAGAGGACAGGGAAGATGGTTCGTGACAGACAGAGCAACAGGCATAGAGGTGGAACAGCAGAGGCCAGTGGGGCTGGAGCAGAGCGACCAGGAAGGAAGAAGCAGGAAAGGAAGGTAAGAGGTTGGCAGGGGTGGGGCGTTGCACCAGGTCTTGAGGGGGCTGGTGATTCCATGCTGGTGAAGATGTTGTATTTTATCCTAAGTGTCAAGGCAGGATTCTGAGCGGAGAAGTCAGTCATCTGACAAATTTCAAAGAGATCACCCCACTGCTGTGTTGAGAATTGACTTGGGCAAGCAGAGCAGTAAGCCTGAGCAGTAAGTAACCCCGATGAGGTGATGCTGGTGTCGACCAGGGTGATGGTAGGAAGGTGATGGTGAATGGTGAGAAATGACTGGATTTTGAATACTCTTTAAAAGTAGATCCAGTGAGATATCGATTGGATGAGTGATGAGAGAGACGTGTCCAGGTGGGCTCCAAGTTGTTGAGGCCTGAGCTGCTGGGAGGATGGGATTGCGGTTTCTGGAGATGGACAAGGTTATAGCCCGTGTGGGTCTAGAGGGAAAATCAGGGGTAGGTTAAGGTGAAGATGGGACTTTCAAGTGAAGATCCTAGGTGGGCAGATGCAAAAATGAGCCGGAAACTTAGGGAGGAGTCTGGGCTGAAGATAGAAATTTATGTTAGCAGCATTTAGATGGCATTTTAAAGCCATGAGACAACGAGATCACTTAGAATGTGGGTGTTTATAAAAACAGACAAGAAGGAGAAGGATTGATCTCTGGGGCGCTGCAGTCAGAAAGGCTATGAGGACAGATAAGCAAAGACAACAGAGAGTGGGCAGCTGGGAAGCTGAGAGAAGCACCAGGGGAGAGACTGGTTGTCCAGGAAGCCTTGGGAAGCCAGTGTTTTGAGAAGCGGGTGGTCCATTGGTTACTGCAATGTTGCTGATGGGTAGGACATGGTCTTAGGAGGAGAGGCAGAACAGCAGATCCAGTGGTGGGAGCCCCTGGAACCCTCTCCTGGTCACTTCCCTTTTCTCAGAGAAATAAGAATCACAGTTGAGGGGGGAGGTGGAAGGGGGTGGTGTTGGAAGTTTGAAGATAGGAAAGTGGACTCAGGAAAAGATGTAGTGTTTGTGCCAAGGGTCGCTTTGATGGGTGGCAACTCCAGGATTTCTTTTTTTTAAGCTTTTTTAAAAAAATTTATTTTTTAATTGGAGGAAAATTGGTTTATAATGTTGTGTTGGTTTCTGCCATACAACAATGCAAATTAGCCATAATTATATGTGTGTATGTATATAATATATATGCATATATCTCCCTTCCTTCTTGAACCTCCCTCCCCTCTCCCTATCTCACCCCTCTAGATCATCACAGAACACCAGGCTTGACTCCCTGTATCATATAGCAACTGCTCACCAGCTGTCTATTTTACACACGGTATTTCGCGTATGTCTGCATTTGTCCCACTCTCCCACTGTGTCCGCAAGTCCATTCTCTACGTCTGTGTCTCCATTCCTTCCCTGAAAATAGTTTCCTCAATACCATTTTTCTAGATTCCATATATATATATATATATGGTAATATACGATATTTGTTTTTCTCTTTCTGACTTACTTCAGTCTGTACAACAGGCTCTAAGTTCATCCACCTCACTAGACCTGATCCAAATTTGTTCTTTTATATGGCTGAGCATTATTCCATCGTATATGTGTACCACATCTTTATCCATTCATCCGTAGATGGACATCTAGGTTGCTTCCATGTCCTGGCTAGTGTAAATAGTGGTGTAATGAACACTGGGGTACATATGTCTTTTAGAACTGTGGTTTTCTTAGGGCATATGCCCAATACTGGGATTTCTGGATCGTGTGGCAGATTTATTCCCAGTTTTTTTTTTTTTTAAGAAATTTCCATACTGTTCTCCATAATGGCTGTATTGGTTTACATTCCCGCCAGCAAAGTAGAAGGGTTCCCTTTTCTCCACATCCTCTCCAGCATTTATTGTTTGTAGATTTTATCATGATGGCCATTCTGACCGGTCTGAGGTGATTGTAATTTTGGTTTGCATTTCTCTAAAAATTAGTGATGTTGAGCATTTTTTCCCATGTTTATAGGACATCTGTCTGTCTTATCTGGAGAAATATCTGTTTTAAAGAAGGTAGGGGAAGAAGAGTTGGTCAGAAGGGGAGCTTGACAGTGAACCTGCAAAGCACCCACGTAAACTGAGAAACTTCAGTCATCCAGGTCAGAGGGAAGGGGAGCTGAAGGGGGAGAAAAATGAGGCCAACTTCTCAGAACCCCCAAGTAGGTCTTATATAAATAGGGGAAGGGGCAGGAGGGACTTTCAGGCCAGCCAAACCATACACCTGAGAACCAGCCATCCTCTCTGTCACTAGCTATTTGCAGCCACCAGGAATGCAGCTCGTGGGGTGAGAAGGAAGGAGTCGGACTGGATAGAGGGCACCAGGTGGGCACCAGGTGACGTGTGGCCACGCCCCCTCATCGGTCAGGGCAAGAAGCTCCCGAGACCCCTCCTGCTTGCTCCCTCCCCTCTCTAAGTGCCAGGCCAGACATTTAGGCAGGTTTTTCTTAGAGATGGTTTGCATCTTTATTTTTAATTTTAATCGTATTTTATTGAAGTATAGTCAATTTACTATGGTGTGGACCTACATCTCTAAAGTAATACCTTGGCTAACCTAAATGTCTATCAACAGAGGAATGGATATAGAAGATGGGGTGCATGTATACAATGGAATATTACTCAGCCATTAAAAAGAACAAAATAATGCCATTTGCAGCAACATGGGTGGACCTAGAGAGTATCATACTGAGTGAAGTAAGTCAGAGAAGGAGAAATATCGTTTGATATCACTCATATATGGACTCTAAAAAGAAATGATACAAATGAACTTATTTACGAAACAGAAACAGGTTCACAGACTTACAGAATGACTTTTGGTTGCCAGAAGAAGAATGGGGGGAAGGGATAGTTAGGGAGTTTGGGATTTTGGGGGAAGGAATAGTTATGGAGTTCTGGACTGACATGTACACACTGCTGTATTCAAAATGGATAACAAAAAGGTCCTACTGTCTAGCACATGGGACTCTGCTCACTGTTATGCGGCGGCCTGGATGGGAGGGGCGTTTAGGGGAGAATGCATACATGTATATGAATAGCTGAGACCCTTTGTTGTCCACCCGAATCCATCACAATGTTGTTCATCAGCTACATCCCAATAGAAAATAAAAGTACCTTGACTAATTAAACACACACACACACACACACACACACACACACACACTAGTTCAGACATGAAAGTAGTCATCTTGGGCTGTGACCTTGCAAAGATGTTGCCATGACGCAATATATTCCTGGAACTCCTTTTTTTAGAAACCCAACTGAACCTGTGACACACTGTTCCCTGTGGGGGTCACTCTTTGCATTTCAAGGGTAGACTGAGACTGGATTTCTGGAAACAGCCTCAAGTCATTTTGTGAACTTCCCTGACGGCTGAGACGGTAAAGCATCTGCCTGCAGTGCGGGAGACCTGGGTTCAATCCCTGGGTCAGGAAGATCCCTGGAGAAGGAAATGGCGACCTACTCCAGTACTCTTGCCTGGAAAATCCCATGGATGGAGGAGCCTGGTAGGCTACAGTCTGTGGAGTCACAAAGAGTCGGACACGACTGAGCGCCTTCACTTTCTTTAAAGTCATTTAGACGAGTGTGATGACTAAACTTGGGGATTAGAGTTTTTGTGGCCACCGATGAGGTTTGAAAACAGAATGAAACTAGGTTTGTCTTGTTTAAAAGGGGACAATACTTCTTTTCCAGGATTTAATAAGTTACAGTGTGTAAAGTGCCTGCTGTGGTTTTTGATCTATAACAGGCATTGCGTAATTGGTAATTATTAATAGTCCCAAAACAGAGATCCTGAAATGAATTGTTGAAATAAGCAATTCATCCCCAGTGTTATGGCTTTGAAGGGACAGACTTTATCAAGAATGATAAAATTTGCTGTTGGAAAAGCAGATTCATAACTCTGTAATCTCATCTGTTAATTTCTTTGTCAGCCTTGCAAGTTGGAGGATAGAGGGCTGCATATCAGAAGGGAGAGCAACTCGAGGAGATCGTGGGGAGAGGAATAATGCTGACCCCTGGGTCATCGCTTGCTCAGTCACTTAGTCATGTTTGCGACCCCATGGACTGCAGCAAGCCAGGCTTCCCTGTCCATCACCATCTCCTGGAGTTGGCTCTTAGGCCCGCCCTTCTCTCACACAGTGGGTCATCAGGCACCAGAGGGGTCAAGTGTGTTCCCCCCTCCCTCACTGGAGCCCTCAGTGCTTCTCTCCTGGCTTGCTGATGCCAGTAGAGAAGGAAGAACTCCAGGATGAGAAAGTCTTGTCTTTGGCTTAAACTTTCAGTCCTTTAGGACAAGAGCAAATAATCGGAAGAAGTCAGCATGGGAGTGACTTACAGCTTTGTGTGAGGGAAGATACGAACTCTTTTCCTGAGACCAGGTGTTGATGGTGGGAGAGCAGCAGAAGGGCCACAGGTATTTTTGCAAAATGGGTGGGGAGGGAGGAGGCATCACCCAGTGGTCAGAAGTGTGACTGCCTAATACCCCGTTTTGGGCAGAGCCAGACTTGCTCTGTGCTTCCCGCTCTGAGGGATGCGCGAGAAGCCTCCCAGCCCAGGGCTGTGCATGGCGAGGGCTCCCAGCGCTGTCACTGGGAGCAACAGGAAGTCTGAGCCCTTGAGTGGACTCTGCTCTAGCCGGGCTGGCCACTGTGGCTGTTCCCTCTCTGGACTTCAGTTTCCCATGAAGGTAAATGGTGGCTTAGGACTATATCACTGTTTCCTAGCTTTTTTTTTTTTTTTTTGCTATTTCTTTGTGTTTGTTTCAGCCATGCAGCATGGCTTGTGGGATCTTTGTTCCCTGACCAGGGACTGAACCTGCACCTCCTGCACTGGAAGAGCTGAGTCCTAACCCCTGGACCTCCAGGAAATTCCCTCCTAGCCTTTTTGTTTTATAACCTTGATCTGTGGTAAAACAAAAAATATGCTTTAAATTGAGGCCCAGTGTATGTATTCATATTGTGTGTGTATATGAGGATAGAGATTTATTTATCTATTATCTGTTTATCTATCTGTCATCTCTCTTTTTCTCTCTCTGTCCATCTATTTCTAAATAGTTCCTATTCTGTTTCTCGAGAACCTGGACTTATATAAACGCACGCACACACACACACACATCCATACACATATATGCATTTGTGTATATATATGTGTGCACCTTTTTCTATTATCTATGTTTCTACCTACCTATCATTTCTCTATCTAACTGGACAAAAATGGCAAGAGTTGCAGTTTGAAAAACATGAGAGTAGGTAGTCAATGATATTCTTTCCAGTTTTGCTATTTTAGGCTTATTTCGAAGCCAGTCATTGGTTGATTGGTTGAATATGTAGCAATGGGTTACACAGAGATGTCCTTGTAGCACAGAGCACGCCTCATGGTAAGTATCTTTTGACTGTAAGTTGTGACTGTTGTTCTCATCACCTGGATTGGCATCAGCACCTTGAAACCCAGTTTGGCTTTTCCCTGTAGGTACTTCTTGGTTTCTGCTGTATCCTATAATTTAAAAAAAAAGTCTATTTATTTATTTGGCTGCGTTGAGTCTTAGTTGCGACATAAGGGATCTTGGCTATGGCATTCGGACTTCTCTCTAGCTGTGGCATGCAGGCTCCAGCCGTGTGGGCTCAGGGGTTATGGTGTGCAGGCTTAGCTGCCCTGTGGCACATGGGGCCTTAGTTCCCACCCCCTTGCTTCAGAAGGTATATTCTTGACCATTGGACCACCAGGGATTTTCCTGTATTCTGTAATTTTTGATTCTAAGATAATTTATTTCTCCAAGCTTCATTGAGGTGTAATTTACAAGTAAAATTTTAATATATCTAAAGTATACAATGTGATGATCTAATGTGTGGGATCTTCCCTGGTGGCTCAGACGGTAAAGCATCTGCCTACAATGTGGGAGACCTGGGTTCGATGCCTGGGATGGGAAGATCCCCTGGAGAAGGAAATGGCAAACCACTCCAGAACTCTTGCCTGGAAAACCCCATGGACAGAGGAGCCTGGTAGGCTACAGTCCTTGAGGTCGAAAAGAGCAGGACACGAGTGAACAACTGCACTTTCACTTTCACGTGTGATGGTCTGATGTATGTATACACTGTGAAATGAGTCCCACAGTCAACTGAATTAACACGTCCAGCATCTCACAGTTACCTTTTCTTTTGTTTGTTTTTTTGTGAGAATGCTTAAGATCAACTCTTTTGGCAAGTTTCAAGCACATAATGCAGTATTATTTATTGTAATCACCAAGCTGTACATTAGCTCCTCAGAACTTATTCATCTTGTAACTTAAAACTTTCATTCTTTCACCAACCTTCCCCCAACTCCTGACTCCCCTGCCCCTGGCAACCACCATTTCTACTTGCTTCTATGAGTTCCATCTTTTTTTTTTTTTAAGATTTTTTGATGTGGACCATTTTTAAAGTCTTTATTGAATTTGTTACAACATTGCTTCTATTTTATGTTTTGGTTTTTTTGGCCCCAAAACATATGTGATCTTAGTTCCCAGGGAAAGTGAAAGTCACTCAGTCGTGTCCGAGTCTTTGACACCCCATGGACTTAGCCCATGGAATTCTCCAGGCCAGAATACTGGAATGGGTAGCCTTTGCCTTCTCCAGGGGATCTTCCCAATCCAGGGATTGAACCCACATCGGGATCAAACTTGTACCTCCTGCATTGGAAGGTGAAGTTTTACCCACTTCTTTTTTATCTCACATGCAAGTGATACCATACAATATTTGTCTTTCTCTGTCTATTTTACTTGGGATAAAACCCTCCATATTCATCTATATTATTGCAAAATGGCAGATCACCTTATTTTTTAAGGCTGAGTAATATTCCCTTGTGCATATATACATGTATATGTATATATACACACACTGTGTCTTTATCCATTCATCTGTCAGTAGAGATTAAGGTTATATCTCTATCTTGGCTACTGTAAATAATACTGCAATGAACTTAAGAGTGCAGATCATTTCCTTAGTGCTTATTTCAGGAAGTCTTTGATGTCTAAGCTTGAATAGTGTTCCTCTAGAGATAGTCTGTGTGATTGCTTTTTTCCAGCAAAACCACCTTAAAATAATTTTTTTTGTTGTAATGCTTCCTAGCTGCTATAAGTTTCACCCTAAATCCACATCAGGGCCATTTTTGGATCAGGAGTTACAAGGGGAAATAGTGGCAGACTATTTTCTTGGGCTCCAAAATCACTGTGGACAGTGACTGCTGTCATGAAATTAAAAGACACTTGCTCCTTGGAAGAAAATCGATGACAAACCCAGACAGCATATTAAAAAGCAGACACATCACTTGCCAACAAAAGTCCATATAGTCAAAGCTATAGTTTTTCCAGTAGTCATATATGGATGTGAGAACTGGACCATAAAGAAGGCTGAGCACTGAAGAATTGATGCTTTTGAACTGTGGTCTGGAAAAGACTCTTGAGAGTCCCTTGGACTGCAAGGAGATCCAACCAGTCAATCCTAAAGGAAATCAACTCTGTATATTCATTGGAAGGATTGATGCTGAAGCTGAAGCTCCAATTCTTTGACCACTTGATGCAAAGAGCCAACTCATTGGAAAAGACCCTGATGCTGGGAAAGATTGAAGGCAAGAAGAGAAGGGGATGACAGAGGATGAGATGATTGGATGGCATCATCGCCTCAATGGGCATGAGTTTGAGCAAATTCTGGGAGATGGTGAAAGACAGGGAAGCCTGGTGTGCTGCAGTCCATGGAGTTACAAAGAATCAGACACGACTGAGCAACTGAACAACAAGGGGAGACTACCCAGAGCACAGACAGGCAGGTATCCTGACTGTTGTCAGGTGTGGGGTAGGTTTATTTAGAATGAAAACGTGTGCTTCCCTCATAGCTCAGTTGGTAAAGGATCTGGGTGCAATGCAGGAGACCCCGATTTGATTCCTGGGTCAGGAAGATCTGCTGGAGAAGGGATAGGCTACCCACTCCAGTATTCTTGGGCTTCCCTTGTGGCTCAGCTGGTAAAGAATCTGCCTGCAATGCGAGAGACCTGGGTTCAGTCCCTGGGTTGGGAAGATCCCCTGGAGAAGGGAAAGGCTACCCACTCCAGTATTCTGGCCTGGAGAATTCCATGGGCTGCATAGTCCATGGGGTCATAAAGAGTTGGACATGACTGAGCAACTTTCAGTTCACTTCAAAGGTATGCTGGCTTTGTGATGGCATCTCTCATCTGCCTCCCACCCTTCTTGAGCCCACATTTTGTCTCTTGGGCTACTCCCTTTCATATTGATCCATTAAAACCCAAGCTTCAGGTCAACAGGGATTATCTGAACCCTCAACCCCTACCCCAGCCTGGATTTTAATCAGCACTTACCTCTTGAGATAGGGCTTTCTGATGATTTTTGACCTTTGGGGATTTTTCTTTTCCCTTAGTTCAGCTATGGATTTATGGAATTAATTTATTTTTTATTATCATATTTTTGGTGCTCTTTATTGGGAGACTTTTTTGGACATCTAGACTGTCCATTCTGAAGGAGATCAATCCTGGGATTTCTTTGGAAGGAATGATGCTAAAGCTGAAACTCCAGTACTTTGGCCACCTCATGCGAAGAGTTGACTCATTGGAAAAGACTCTTATGCTGGGAGGGATTGGGGGCAGGAGGAGAAGGGGACGACAGAGGATGAGATGACTGGATGGCATCACTGACTCGATGGACGTGAGTCTGAGTGAACTCTGGGAGTTGGTGATGGACAGGGAAGCCTGGCGTGCTGTGATTCATGGGGTCGCAAATAGTCGGACATGACTGAACGACTGAACTGAACTGAACTGAGACTGTCTATTACCTGAAATAAAAGTTCCTAATACTACTTCTCAACAGAGAAATCCTACACCTTTCTTACAAATGGAAAGGGGGATACAGTTCTGGGGTTGTGAAGTCTTAAATATACCAGATGGGGCTTCCCAGGCGGCTCAGTGGTAAAGAATCCATCTGCCAATGCAGGAGACCCAAGAGATGTAGGTTCGATCCCTGGCTCAGAGAGATCCCCTGGAGAAGGAGATGGCAATGCACTCCAGTGTTCTTGCCTGGAAAATCCCATGGACAGAGGAGCCTAGCAGGCTACAGTCCATAGAGTTGCAAAGAGTCAGACACGACTGAGCGACTAAAGTGAAGTCGCTCAGTTGTGTCCAACTCTTTGCGACCCCATGGACACCAGGCTCCTCCGTCCATGGGATTTTCCAGGCAAGAGTACTGGAGTGGGTTGCCATTTCCTTCTCTAGGGAACTTTCTGACCCAGGGACTAAACAATACCACAAATATACCGGATGGCTAGAATAGGGTGGAGCAGTGGATTAAACTGAGCAACTTGGAGGAGCACCTTGATTAAGAGCATAGCTTCTTGAATTCCTGGTTACTTATTAACTATGACAATCAACGTGGACACTTAGGCACTGTCTGTCAGCTTAACCTCTGAAGTCCTGTCTGTGTACTGCAAATAATATTTGGTACCGCTGGATAGGATTTTTGGAAGATAAGTGCTCTTGAGCATCTATCATGGTGTCTGGCATGTACCAAGTATTCAATAAATGTGGGCCGCTATTGTTTCATTTCCTTTCTTGCTTGGCTGCCTGGTGGCCATGGTATTTCCCATCATCTGAAAAGGCTGTAGTGTCTGCACTGGGAGCCTGGGGACCCGGGTCAGTGTCTAGCTGTGCGAATTGGCATGTCACTCCGTCTTACTGTTCTCTCACATGTAAACATTTTTCTTGTCTGTGAGATGAGGGGGTGGACTAAGTGATTTCTAAGGATCTTCTCACCCTCACAGTCTGTGATTCGAGTAAGAATAGTGTGAAAAGCAAAATGTACCCCTCAAAACACAACGTTTTTCCAGGCAGCCCTCAGCGTATTAACAGACTGTACTTCCCAGAGCTGATGTGTAAAACTTGGATCTTTGGAACTGGCACGTATTTTCCCATAGGAGTAGTTTTTAAGTGATGGTTGGCTTCCTGGGCTAGTGCATAAAACCCAGCTTAATCCACAGTGAAGCAGAAACACTGCATTTGCATTGGAAATGGTAAAAAACAATACTGCCATAATACTAGTAATTAAACAAAACAGAAAAACAATTTCATTGAATAAGAGCTCATTTTTAATTTATCTGGAATCCTGGTGCTTGAGGGAAGCCAGTTAATTTAGAAGAGGAGGAGACCTATGGCTGTGCATTGGGAAGAATCTGCAAATGCTTCTTCTGGGTTCTCTTGAGGGACGGAGGCCGATGGCAAAAGTTCCTTATTTATTATTTTTGGCTCTGCTGGGTCTTCACTGCTGAACAGGCTTTTCTCTAGCTTCAACAAGCTGGGGCTAGTCTTCACTGTGGTGCATAGGCTTCTCATTGGAGTGGCTTCTCTTGTCGCAGAGCACAGGCTCAATAGTTGCACGGGCTTAGTTGCTCTGTGGCACGTGGAATCTTCCTGGACCAGGGAGATTGAATCCACATCTCTTGCGTTGGCAGGCAGATTCTTTACCATTGAGCCACCAGGGAAGCCCACTCAAGTTCTTTAAGTATCTTATTTCATTGAAGAATTCAAGGATTTCTCCTGCACCACTTTATCTTCTTGAGATAGCATTGGCCTAAATCCTCTCATGTCTAACAGTCATTGTAACCTTTAGGATTTGGCAAGTGGAGAGGGAGGGGAAGACAGGAATACAGGAGACAAGAATTATCCCAGTGTCACAAATTGCTGATGCTCAGGCATGTTTTGTTGAGCCTGTGTCATACTATCCAACGTACCAATTTTTTTTCTATTTTTAAAAATTTCATTTTTCCATCTTTCAGTTCAGTTCAGTCGCTCAGTCATGTCCGACTCTTTGCGATCCCATGAATTGCAGCATGCCAGGCCTCCCTGTCCCTCACCGACTCCCAGAGTTGAGACATAATTGACAAAGAAAAATAGTATACATTTAAGGTGTATGGCTTGATGTTTTTGAATAGCGTACATTATACAAATATAATCACCACAATCAAGATAATTAACATTCTCATTATCTTGCACCCTTTTTTGTGTATGTGATGAGAACACTGAAGATATATCCTCTTAACAAATCTCAGGTACACAGTACAGTATCCACATAGCATTTCAGAGCTTAAAAGAATTACCTGCCAGGATGTTAAAATGTCATTAAAAGATATCCAGATTTCTGGCAATGGGAAGCCTTAGCAGCCTGGCCTTGTAGCATTAAGCTCCCACAGGGTGACAGTAGGCTGGTGCTTACCCACCAGGTCTTCACTTAATGAAGGTATTTCTGGTTAGACCCTGTAGGCATTTGAGTTTGAAAACCCCCAAGTGGTGTACTTTAATAAGAGGAAGGGGATTAAAAAGCATGCGTGTGTATTTGCTTGAAAGAGATGATCTGAGAGGGGGTCAACTAACAGAAGTAATAAAAGAGAAAAACAGAGAAAAGGAAGGCGAGTCACGCATCATCAGGGAGTCAGGAAAAGTCAGCCAGTTCCTCCTGTGACCACCAGGTGGCCTCGCAACCCAGCACTGCTCAGTTGTTATTTGAAGGGACTTCTGATTGGCTGAAAGAAGCAGTATGCAAACACATAAATATATTCTAACATTCCAGATTTTAAGAAGAATTTGGGCAGTTCCCACGTGCAAGAAATGGTTGATAAGTGCACTCACACGACTCTGTCCCCTCCCTTGTCTGTGCTGTGACTTCTCCCTTCAGATTCAGACAGGAAATACTTCTATGTACATGAAGTTTCCAAGTTAAGTTTCAAGATTTCCATGGTTGGCTGGTTATTACTATTCTCTGAGCCAAATCCCGAAATTCCCCAGAGAAAAGGATGTGCCTGTATTTCTGATGAAAGGGCAATTTGGCTGTGGTACCCATACTCTTTCGATCACTACGGTGGACTTGGCTGACCTTGATGAATGGGTGGGGTCCACCTCCACCCTCACTGTCTCATGTGAAACTGTCTGTAAGCTCTGTGTTGGTGGCAGGGGGGGTCTGCCCCCGCTTCCCATGTCACCATTAGATTCTGCCTCTCCCTGTCCCTGTGTCACTGGAGAGCTTCTGTATTACTACCACAGACCTGTCTCTGGAGCACCATTCTCAAGTTTTGGAAGGGACCAGTCCCACCTGGACCGTAGAAGGCACTGGCAGCCCACTCCAGTACTCTTGCCTGGAAAACCCCATGGACAGAGGAGCCTGGAAGGCTGCAGTCCATGGGGTCGCTAAGAGTTGGACACGACTGAGCGACTTCACTTTCACTTTTCACTTTCATGCACTGGAGAAGGAAATGGCAGCCCACTCCAGTATTCTTGCCTGGAGAATCCCAGGGACTGGAGTCTGGTGGGCTGCTGTCTGTGGGGTCGCACAGAGTCCGACACGGCTGAAGTGACTTAGCAGCAGCAGCAGCAGTTCCACCTGGGGAGCTGATTAACATGCTGGGTCCATCTCAGACATTTTGAAACAGACTCTCAGACTGTGGGGTTTAGGAATCTGCCTTTAAAACAAGCAGCTATGGGGGTCCTTAGCCTGTGCTATGTGAAATATCACTCTGAAACAGTTTGGGTTTGGGTTCATGAAAGCCGTTAGCACATGATCTGGAGCCCAGTTGTAGCTTGGGCAATCCTGTTTCTTAGTTTTCCCATCTGTAAAATGAGGGCTTTGAGTAGGCTTGTCTCTAGGCTCCCTTTCAGCTGTGCAAGCTAGACTTTGATAGCTCAGCCTTGGTTCAGGTGATTCTCAGGTGTGGATATTCATTTCTCCTTCTTCTCAGACCCACTCCTCCGAAGGCTGTGTTACTTGCTGCTGCTCCTGCACTATGAGTACTCTCAGCCCTATCTACAGAACTGGGGAAGTGCTAAGGGGGAAGGCTCCTGAATATGAAGAAAGAGCCTGCATGTTAGCCTCCCTGTTTTCTGACAGTTTTTCTGCCCCAGGAGCACATGCCCCAGGCCTGCAGAAGGAAGCTGTGTCCAAGACAAGTAACCACCAGGCCCTGCACCCCTGCACCCCTGCTCCTGGGGTGGAAGTGATGGGGTGCTCTTTCTGTGTTTCTGTGCTCTGCTCCAGAGCTTGCTTCTGGCTCATGGTATGGCAGTGTTCTGGACCAACTGTCTCCCCCAAATTTATATTGAAGCTCTAACCATCAGTGTGATTTTATGTAGAGGTAAGAGAGTTCCAGAAAGACATCTATTTCTGCTTTATTGACTATGCCAAAGGCTTTGACTGTGTGGATCACAATAAACTGTGGAAAATTCTGAAAGAGATGGGAATACCAGACCACATGACCTGCCTCTTGAGAAACCTATATACAGGTCAGGAAGCAAGTTAGAACTGGACATGGAACAACAGACTGGTTCCAAGTAGGAAAAGGAGTACGTCAAGGCTGTATATTGTCACCCTGCTTATTTAACTTATATGCAGAGTACATCATGAGAAATGCTGGGCTGGAAGAAACACAAGCTGTAATCAAGATTGCTGGGAGAAATATCAATAACCTCAGATATGCAGATGACACCACCCTTATGGCAGAAAGTGAAGAGGAACTAAAAAGCTTCTTGATGAGAGTGAAAGAGGAGAATGAAAAAGTTGGCTTAAAGCTCAACATTCAGAAAACGAAGATCATGGCATCTGGTCCCATCACTTCATAGGGAATAGATGGGGAAACAGTAGAAACAGTGTCAGACTTTATTTTTTGGGGCTCCAAAATCACTGCAGATGGTGATTGCAGCCATGAAATTAAAAGACGCTTACTCCTTGGAAGAAAAGTTATGACCAACCTAGATAGCATATTCAAAAGCAGAGACATTACTTTACCAACAAAGGTCTGTCTAGTGAAGGCTATGGTTTTTCCTGTGGTCATGTATGGATGTGAGAGTTGGACTGTGAAGAAAGCTGAGCACCGAAGAATTGATGCGTTTGAACTGTGGTGTTGGAGAAGACTCTTGAGAGTCCCTTGGACTGCAAGGAGATCCACCAGTCCATTCTGAAGGAGATCAATCCTGGGATTTCCTTGGAAGGAATGATGCTAAAGCTGAAACTCCAGTACATTGGCCACCTGATGCGAAGAGTTGACTCATTGGAAAAAACTCTGATGCTGGGAGGGATTGGGGGCAGGAGGAGAAGGGGACGACTGAGGATGAGATGGCTGGATGGCATCACGGACTCGATGGACATGAGTCTGAGTGAACTCCAGGAGTTGGTGATGGACAGGGAGGCCTGGCATGCTGTGATTCATGGGGTCGCAAAGAGCTGGACATGACTGATCGACTGAACTGACTGAATTGACTGAAGGCTTTTAAGGAAGTGCGTGAGTGCATGTGCATGCTCAGTTATGTCCAACTCTTTGCAACCCCATGGATTGTAGCCCACCAGGCTCCTCTGTCCATCGGATTCTCCAGGCAAGAATACCGGAGAAGGTTGCCATTTCCTCCTCCAGGGGATCTTCCTGACTCAGGGATTGAACCGGCATCCCCTGAATTGGCAAGTGGATTCTTAACTGCTTTACCACCTGGGAATTATTAAATGAGATATTAAGAGTGGGGCCTTGGTTCAACAGAACTGGTATCCTTATAAGAAGAGGAAGAAAAATTAAAAAATAAAAAAAAGAGGAAGAGATACCAGATTGCTCTGCTTATCTCTTCCTCTATTTCTCTTTCTCTCTCCCTTCACACATACTTAGTCATGTCCGACTCTTGGCCACACTTTGGATTTTAACCCACCAGGCTCCTCTGTCCCTGGGATTTTTCAGGCAAGAATGCTGGAGGGGATTGCCATTTCCTCTTTCAAGGGATCTTCCTGACCCAGCAATTAAACCTGTGTCTCCTTTATTGCCAGAGAAGGTGATGGCACCCCACTCCAGTACTCTTGCCTGGAAAATCCCATGGACAGAAAAGCCTGGTGGGCTGCTGTCCATGGGGACTCTCAGAGTCGGACACAACTGAGTGACTTCACTTTCATTTTTCACTTTCATGCATTGGAGAAGGAAATGGCAACCCATTCCAGGGTTCTTGCCTGGAGAATCCCAGGGACGGGGGAGCCTGGTTGGCTGCCGTCTACGGAGTCACACAGAGTCGGCCACGACTGAAGCGACTTAGCAGCAGCAGCTCCTGTATTCCAGGTGGATTCTTTACCTGCTGAACCACATGAGAACAAAGGAGAGGCCAAACAAGGACACAGTCTGCAAGCCAGGAAGAAGACTGCACGGAAACCAGCTCTGCTGACACCTTAATCTCAAACTTCTAGCCTCCAGAGCTACGGGACAATAAGTGTCCACTGCTTAAGCCGCCTAAGGTACTTTGTTGTATATGCATATCTTGTTTAATGGTACTTATTACAGATATTGAATTTTTTGACTAGCTGAAGGTTTGTGGCAACTCTGCATTGGTGCCGTTTTTTCCACAGGATTTGCTCACTTCATGTCTGTATTACATTTTGATAATTCTCAAAATATTTCAAATATTTTCATTATTATTATAGTTTTATGGTGATCTGTGATCAGTGATCTTTGTTGTTACTATTGTAATCATTTTGGGGCATCAAACCACATGCATATAAGATTGTGAACTTAATGGATGTTGTGTGTGTTCTGGCTGCTCCACTGACTGGCCCTTCCCCATCTCGCTCCTTTTCCTCAAGTCTCCCTTTTCCCTGAGACACAGAAATATTGAAAAATTAGGCCAATTAATAACCCTACAATGGCCTCTAAGTGTACAAGTGAAGTGTCAATTGATGTTGCAAAACTTTGTTTTTGTCTTATTTAAAGAAATTGCCATGACCACCCCAGCCTTCAGCGACCACTGCTGTGTATTCAGCTGTCATCAATATCAAGGAAAGACCTTTCACCAGCAAAAAGATTATGACACACTAAAGGCTCATGTGATGAGTTTATGTTTTGTAGCAATAAAAAAATTTTTTTTGGCTGAGTGTCATTGGGATCTTAATTCCCTGACCAGGGGTCAAACCCAGCCCCCATGCAGTGGAAGCTCGGAATCTTAACCACTGGACCACAGTGAAATCCTTAAAATATTTAAAAAATTAAGATGTGTGTGTATATATATAGAGAGAGAAGGGAGAGAGAGAGAAAATGTTGTTGCACACTTAATAGAGTGTAGTGTAAACACAACTTTTCAGTGCACTGGGAAATAAAAAAATTCATGTAACTTGCTTCATTGTGATACTCACTTTATTGTCATTGTCTGGAACTAAACCTGCAATATCTCTGAGGTCTGCTGTAGTAGTCTGATCCGACTAAAGCTTGAGGCAATACTCACTCATTCATTCAGTCATCCATTCGCCCATTCAGGCAGGTAGCACATGCATGCACGATGATTATTTATAAGGAATCTTCAACTTTGTTTGAGCTTTGAGTGATTACAACAAGATCAGGTTTTCCCCATCTTGGTCTAGACTTCCCCAGAAGCCTCATATGCAGCCCAGCACTCCAGGACCCAGAGAATGTAGTTCTTGGAACCCTCTTTCGGCCCTTTAACCACTTCTCCCAAATTTCTACACTGTGACATCAAAAGGTCAGAGCCGAAGAGGTCAGGTCCATGCTGGGGGTTGCTTGGTGTGCACATGCACGTGGAGCTGTGTCCACGCATGGGGTTTGTGTTTGTGGACACCAAGCACTCAAATGTGAGTGATCACACACAGACCTGCAAAGTGAGGCCCTGGGTGCGCCCCTGTGTTCAGTGACTGCATACAGTTGTTCACATGGAAAAGATCAGATTTAGAGCCTGAAATCCCGGGTCAAAGCTAAGTTTTCGCTTATTGGCTGTATCTTCAGCAAGGTGGCTTAAGTTCTTTGGGCCTCAGTTTCTTCCTCTGTGAGATAGGGAGAAAGGAGTTGTTTGTCAGAAGTGAGTTGTGGGGCCTACAGTGGAGTGAGAGTGGAAACCCTGGTACACTTACGGCTGCCCACAGGTCTGAGGGTTCCAGGAGTGCTTCTCCCCTGAGGCTATGTGGCTTGGCCCTGCTCCCGGGCTGTCCCCTGCTGTGGTCCCTTGCCTCTGGTATCCCTGAAAGGGGGCGTGATCACAGGCTGGATGGCCTCTGCCAGGCCTGGGCTCCCACAGCTGCTGATTTGCTCCATTTTCTTCTCTTCCTCCTGGTGCCTGGCCCCGGCCTGTACTGGATCCCCAATAATCGTATATGAGTGTATATAAATGAATGAATGCCACATCACAGACTATGCCAGTTACTGAATGGAGTGAGGTGTCTCATGGGGCCTATTGAAGCATCCTGCCTAGTTTCTTGTCAGCCAGGGTGGAGATGGGAGGATTAAGACAGAAGCTGTGTGTGCATGCTCACTTGCTCAGTCGTGTCTGACTCTTTGTGACTACAAGAACTGTAGCCCGCCAGGCTCCTCTATCCATGGGATACTCCAGGCAAGAACAGTGGAGTGAGTAGCCATTTCCTCCTCCAGGGGATCTTCCTGACCTAAGGATGGAACCTGCTGAGCCCACGTCTCTTGAGTCTTCTGCACTGGCTGGCGTAGTCTTTACCACTATGCCATCTGGGAAACGCCAAGACAGAAACCAACATCTCTCAATTGGATATCTGCTGAGGACAATGCTAATCTACGCCTCAATGTTTGGAGAGCAGAGAAAGGGAAAGAAAGCTCCCTGAGGATGTATGCGAGCCTAGAGTACCCCGAACAAATAGGGAGAAAAGCAGATTGGGGAACTGTCACCTCTGTGCTCTGGAATCCTTAATAGCTTCAGTTTATTATTATTTTTTTTAATAAATACTTATCTTTATTTATTTGGCTGTGCCAGGTCTTAGTTGCAGCACATGGGGTCTTCGATCTTCCCTGTGGTATGTGAGACCTTTAGCTGTGGCGTGTGGGATCTAGTTCCCTGATTAGGGGTCAAACCCGGGCCCCCTGCTTTGGGAGTGTGGAGTACTCACCACTGGTCCACCGGGGAAGTCCCCAGCTTCTGTTTATTGGACAACTACTGTGTGGCAGGCATCATGCTGGGTGCTGGCATGGTAAAGGCCATGACCCAAACGGACCATTAATTATCTCACAAGATAAGAGAAGTTATGACCAACCTAGATAGTATTTTCAAAAGCAGAGACATTACCTTGCCGACTAAGGTCCGTCTAGTCAAGGCTATGGTTTTTCCTGTGGTCATGTATGGATGTGAGAGTTGGACTGTGAAGAAGGCTGAGCGCCGAAGAATTGATGCGTTTGAACTGTGGTGTTGGAGAAGACTCTTGAGAGTCCCTTGGACTGCAAGGAGATCCAACCAGTCCATTCTGAAGGAGATCAATCCTGGGATTTCTTTGGAAGGAATGATGCTAAAGCTGAAACTCCAGTACATTGGCCACCTGATGCGAAGAGTTGACTCATTGGAAAAGACTCTGATGCTGGGAGGGATTGGGGGCAGGAGGAGAAGGGGACGACACAGGATGAGATGGCTGGATGGCATCACTGACTCGATGGACGTAGTCTGAGTGAACTCCGGAAGATGGTGATGGGCAGGGAGGCCTGGCATGCTGCGATTCATCAGGTCGCAAAGAGTCGGACACGACTGAGTGACTGAACTGAACTGAACTGAACCATTACCTCATTTAGTCTTGAGAACAGGTGTGTGAGGACCAGGTGCAATACTGCACAGGAAGAGGCTTTATAAACTGTAGAGTGCTAGAAAATGTCATGATGGTTTTGGGGCTGATTCATATTCTCCCCATCTCTGCGGCATGCCCGGCAGCCTCCTCTCGGTGCGGTGTCGGCGCCCACCTTGCCCGTCTTCTTCCCGGCTAATTGGGGAGGCTCTCCAGGACTGATTTATGCGGACACTCACACGTTCTCCCACTGAACATTATTCTAATCAGACACCTCATTATTGGAAGCCTGCCTCCTCAGGCTGCCTGGACAGGGTTATTACAGGATATTATACAGACCATTTGCACGGCCACCTTCAGGTCACTTCCATCACTGTAAGCTACTTACAGGCCCATTTTCTTCCCCATAATATTTTCCTAATTTGATTACTCCGCGGCCTCAGCTGGCTCAGAATGGAATCAGAAGTCACTCGCGGGAGTCAAGTCAACTGGATCTTGACGTTCCCTCTGAACTCTGGGGCCTACCTGGTCCCAGGGGACTGTTGTCACAGCCAGGCTACCGGTTCCAAGGGGACAACTCGGTGAGGAGGGGCCTGGGGTGGGGAAAGGGCAGCTTGTTGGACAGGCCAGTATTTTATAGTTTGTTGTTGCTGTTGTTTAGTCGCTCAGTTGTGTCCAACTCTTTGCGACGCCATGGACTGTAGCCCACCAGGCTCCTCTATCTATGGGATTCTCCAGGCAAGAATACTAGAGTGTGTTGCCATGCCCTCCTCCAAGGGATCCTTTCAACCCAGGAATCAAATCCAGTCTCTTACATTTACCTACATTGGCAGGTGGGCTCTTTACCACTAGTACCACCTGGGAAGCCCTATAAAGCAGCTATGTCCCACTTTAAAAAAAAAGAAAAAGTGGTTAAGATTAGTATGGCCAGACCAGGCCGAGCTCTGCAGAGACCACAGAGGCGGGCAGGGCGCTGTTTGAGGGCTGCAGGTGGTGGGTGGCTAGCAGTCAGCAAAATCACGCACTGAAATAACTGCAGCCCAGACGGAGGAAGCCGCGAAGTCCGACTCCCACGGGCTTTCAGGGCAGAAAAGGCTCATGCGTTCGGCTGTGGGGCTGCAGCACATGGAGCTTTTGGCTTTGGACGTGGGCCCGGAAGAATGGTAGACATTTTCAAAGTTCATAACTTACTATTTTCAATTATTGCCAAAGCAATTTGTGTTCACCTAGAAAATTGAGGAAACACGGATACATCAAAGAAAACACAGTCCCTTTATAATCCCATTGCCCAGAAATAATCATCGGGGAACATTTCCCAGATGATTGGCTAAAAATATGGTCACACCAACCTTCCTCCTGCAGTATGGATAAAAAGCCCTGTGCTTCCATCCTGCCCCGCACCCTCATCCGGTCCCTGGGGCATTTAACTCAGACTAAAGGGTCGACCTGATTGAAAGCCAGGCCACCACAGGACACGAAAGCCACCACCCAGGCTGGGGACTGTCCCCTGCCTGGACTCTAGGATTGCTGCTTTTATTTCACACACACACACAGACACACACGCACACACACACACACACATGCACAGGCTTAGCTGTTGTATTAGTCTGCTAGATTTGCCATAAATACCACAAACTGGGTAGCTTAGACAACAGAAATCTATTTTTCACAATTCTGGGGGCTGGAAATCCCAGATCCAGGTGCTGGCAAGGTTGGCTTCTCCTGAGGCCCCTCTCTGCGGCTTGTAGGTGGCCGCCTTCTCACCGTGTCCTCACGTGGCCTTTTCTCTGTGGTGCACCTTCCTGGTGGCTCTTCCTCTTCTTGTAAGGACAGCAGTCCCATTGGATCAGGGCCTGACCCTTATATCCTCAGTTGCTAAGTCGTGTCCGACTCTTTGTGACCCTATGGATGTTAGCCCACCAGGCTCTTTTGTCCATGGGATTCTCCAGGCAAGAATACTGGAGTGGGTTGCTATGCCCTCCTCCAGGGATCTTCCTGACCAGGGATCGAACCCACGTCTCCTGTGTCTCCTGCATTGGTAGGCAGGTTCTTTACCACTGTACCACCTGGGTATCCTCATTTACCCTAATTACCTCTTTAAAAGCCCTCTTTTCACAAAAATCCCACTGGAGGTTTAGGGTTTCAATATATGTATTATGGGGGAAGACAGTTCAGTCTATGGTAGCTGTTTTCCTCAAAATCCAACAGTATGTCCGGGTTGTCATCTAAAGGGGCTTATACCCCCCAGTCTCACGCTGTTTTGGAATTGATAGGGTTTGGGGAGGTGACCCGGAGTGGGGTTGGGGTGACAGGTCTCTCTGCATCCCAGGTACCTGTGCTGGACATACACAAGGACTTGGCAGGCTGCTGGACCTCTGATAGGGTACCTTCTAGATTCCAGGAGACAGAGCTAAGTGATGTGATCTTGGGAGCTCTAAGTCTGGCACGGAGGGCGTGGAGCTGGTGCCTTTGAAGGAATATGTTGGCTGGGACAGTGGGTGTCTTAGTGGTGCCCCTGACAGGCTGAAGTCCAGGACCTCTGGCCCCTCTTGTTTGAATGTATACCCCCCATCCCCCAGGCCTTTAGTTAGTATGATCTTCACGAGGGAGAGGGGCCTCCAAATCATGACTAAGATTGAATTTTTTTTTTCTTTTTGCCAATCCTGGAGAGTGGGGGCTTGTCGTCATGTTTAGCTGGATTTAGACAGATGAGTAATGTGACATTTCTGGCACCAGAGTGTTGCAGAACAAAGTCATACCTGTTATATTGGGTTGTATCAAACATTTTTAATCTCTGTCAATCTGGTGGATGAAAACTGTCTTCTCCTCTGCCACCATCAAGGGGAGAGGAAACTTGTCCAAGTAGGGCTTCCCTGGTAGCGCAGGTGGTAAAGAGTCTGCTTGCATTGTAGGAGACATGAGATCAGGGAAGATTCCACATGGAGGGCGGCAACTGAGCCCATGTGCCGCAACTTCTGAGCCTGTCCTCTGGAGCCTGGGGACACAACAAGAGCCCACGCACCGCAACTAGAGAGTAGCGCCCACTTGCCACAACTAGAGAAAAGCCTGCGAAGCAATGAAGACCCAACACAGCCAAAAATAAATAAATTAATTAATTAAAAAAATTTTTATTCAGCTGCCCTGGGCTTAGTTGTGGCATGTGGGATCTAGTCTCCCGACTAGGGATTGAACTTGGGCTCTGTGTGTTGAGAGCATGGCATCTTAGACACTGGACCACCGGCAAAATCCCAGGGATTTTTAAAATATTTTGTGACTACACATTCATTCTTTATTATTATTATTGTCACCCTGCTTAATTTTTTTTCTGTTTTAAAATTTTATTTATTTTTAACAGAAGGATAATTACTGCACAATATTGCATTGGCTTCTACCAAACATCAACATGAATCAGCCATGGGTTACAAATTCGTTCTTGAATGTACACGTGGCCGCCATCTACTCCCAGTCTGTGGGTTATCTTTTCAGATGCTCCTGGAGTCTCTTGTTCTGATCACATCTTTTTATCTTTTCAATTTAAATGAACACTTTCCTTTGCTGGGGGAAGCCAAGGATTTCTGGGGGATGGCGATTGGAGAAAGAACGGGCCTGGGTTCTGCGGGATGGGGAGGCTTCTGGTGGGAATGCGGACATGCATGTGTCTGGGCTGGAAAAGCTCCCTCAGGGTGGGGTGGTAGCTGCATGATCTGAGTCCCTGTTAGAGGGTGTGTTAGAGGCCTAGTGGAGGGGAGAATTAGAAAGAGCTACACAGGCTTTTCTCTAGTTGCAGCGAACGGGCACTCCTCTGTAGTTGCGGTGCATGGGCTTCTCTTTGCGGTGGCTTCTCTTGTTGCTACTCCTAGGCTCCAAATGACAGGCTCAGAAGTTGTGGCACATGGGCTTAGTAGCCCCACGCTATGTGGAATCTTCCCTGACCATGAACCGAACTTGTGCCTCCTGCATCGCTAGCAGATTCTTAACCGCCTGAGCTATCAGTAGTAGGTTACTGCCCAGAGATCCTTCCCCGAGGGTGACCATATAATTTTTCATTTAAATTGGGAGACTTTGAGGGTGTAAGGGAGCACCATTAATAATCACAGTGGGACAGTGGAATTACACTTGGACTGACCAGGCAAACCAGGTCATAAAGTCACCCTGCCGGTGGAGTTTGCATTCATAGTCCTTCATTCAGTATGCCTTGCTGGTTTCTTCCAGTCTCTGCCCAGCCCTGTGCCTGTCCTTTCCCCATTGCCCTGGAAGGCTTTGGGGGTCATTTCCCAGCCTTCTCTGAACCTTAATATCAGCCCAGTTCACAGTCCATTGGAAAAATCCTTTAAGAGACACCAGTAGTCTGCCGTCCAAACTCCACTCTGTGTAAGGTTCCCTGCTGGCTACCAGAGCTCCTAGTCAACTCTCTTGTGAGTTCCTATAGCACATGCTCTGCATGGCTCATTTGGATATTTAACTTGTAAATTTCTTGGCTATTGCATGCTAAAACACTTCATTTGTATCTGACTCCTTGTGACCCTACGGACTGTAGCCTGCCAGGCTCCTCTGTCCACGGGATTCTCCTGGCAAGAGTATTGGAGTGGGTTGCCATTTCCTTCTTCAGGGGGTCTTCCTCACCCAGGGATCAAACTCTCATCTCTTCCATCTCTGGCACTGGCAAGCGGGTTCTTTACCACTCACGACACCTTGGGCATTGCCCTTCCCCCATCAGCTTGTAAGTATCATAAAAACAGGAGCGTGTATTACATTTCTCTGTCTCAGTTCTTCAAATCTGCTCCTTTACTAAATGTCCCCCTAGCCTGTTCTGCTGCTCAAACTGGGGAAGGGGTCTCTCTTCCGTTAGGGGATTGGGTTCTTTTTCATCATTTCTCTTGGAAGCACTTGTGCCTTGACTGCACTCCTCACCACGCCTCATCTACACCTCCATTTCTGCGGTCGTCTCTCCCCTTCCTGGGGTGTTTTCAGGGGCAGTTTTCTGGAACATGGCCGAGTAGACAGTTCAGCACATCAGCATGTGAAAATGCATCTTCAGGCTGAAAGGTAAGCATATAGTCATAAATGCTGAGCAGAGCCTCTCATTTCAGGGACGCATACATTGTAGCATAATTAAGAAGGAAGGCGTGTCCTTGGGAAAGATTTGCAGAAAAGGTTTATAATTGCAAGGACATAGATTTAGTTTTAAGGCTTCTTGACTTTTGTGATAATCTCTAGGGCTTCTTTATCAATTTGTGCCCAGATGATGTTGCTCTCCAGTCAAAAGCAATTGGCTTATCAGTTCCTGCTGGCATCTCATGGCTGAGCACAACCCCGGGTGGGGTTAGGTGGAGCATGGCTGGTCAGAAATGGTGAGTCTGTTTATTATAATATCCTGTGTGGACTTAGTGCTCCATAATTAATTGACATTCCTGGAAGCGTCCCCAAGATGGTGAGTCCAATACCATGAACATCTTCTTAGTTATAGTAGTTATACTCGTTTTGTGACTGTTGCTCTTTAAGGAAGGAAAACATCCTAGAGATGTGTTTGCCTCAGGAAGGCTGGAAGCTATTCTTTAGTTTTGAAAACAAGCAGATCTTGGGTAGTAAGCTTGCTGCCTGGTGGTGGGAGAGGCAAGCAGTGGCTGCTGCAGACTGTGTGGTAGTCTAAGCAGGTGGCACTGAGGGCCAGTGTCACAACCCTCTCCTCTTCGCCCAGGACGCCTGATGTGTGCGGCAGATGTGGGATCTTGTGAACACCTTTTGAGGGCTCATCTTTTATTGATTTCAAAATCAGGCCAGTATCAGAATATGGTTCTCCACCTGGAGTTCTTGTTGCCTGGGGAGTTCTAGGGGCAGTGCATGCCTTGCGTTTTAGGGTTCTTAACTCCATCCAAATGTTCCTCAGTGAGTGATGAGGGAATCTGTGGGTCCCTGGCAGTATTTCTGTGGATGCCCTCTCCACACGGGTCTGGACGAGGTCGGCAAGCGGGTGGAGCTGACTCACTGCTGGGCTGGTGTGTGCGGGTCCTGCTGTGTCATAAGGCACCGCAGTCTTCACAGTCTCCGCAAACCATTCGGTGTTAGCATTGACAATAATAACCACGGACTTCATGAAACGTTTCCAGGTCACCGATTTTTAAATTTATTTACTTATGTATTTATGTTTGGCTGTGCTGGGTCTTTGCTGTGGCTCCTGGCTTTCTCTGGTTGCAGCGAGGAGAGGCTACTCTCTAAGAGCGATGTGTGGGCTTCTTTCTGCAGTGTGTTCTCCTGCTGCGGAGCACGGGCTCTAGGTGTGTGGGCTTCTTTCTGCAGTGTGTTCTCCTGCTGCGGAGCACGGGCTCTAGGTGTGCAGGCTTCTTTCTGCAGTGTGTTCTCTTGCTCCGGAGCACGGGCTCTAGGTGTGTGGGCTTCAGTAGTTGTGGCACACGGCGTGTGGGGTCTTTCCCAACCAAGGATTGAATCTGTGTCCCTTGCATTGGTAGGCAGATTCTTAACCACTGGACCACCAGGGAAGTCCCAAATCACCCAATTTAATGACATCCCAAGCTTTGTCTTTTCAAAGACCCTTTAACTGTTCATATTCTCAAGATCTTTAATTATTCATCCAACAGATAGGGAGTGGGTGCTGGGGACATGGCAGAGAACAAACTGGCCATGGCCTCTGCTCTCATGGAGCTTACAGTTGAGTGGTGGACACAGATATTCACCAATAAAGTGTGATGTTGGCTAGAAGGAGGTGAGGAAAGAAAGCAATGGATGCTTAGTGCAAAGTAACTAGGCACTGATTTTCTTCAAAAAGATGCATTTAAATGTAAATTGATACAGCCCCAGTATGGAGATTCCTTAAAAAACTAGGAATAAAACTACCATATGCAGCAGTCCCACTCCTGGGCATATACCCTGAGAAAACCATAATGAAAAAAGACACATGTATATTCACCCAATATTCCTTGCAGCACCATTTACAATAGCTAGGACATGGAAGCAACCTAGATGTCCATCAGCAGATGAATGAATAAAGAAGCTGTGGTATACACACACACACACACACACACACACACACAGACAATGGAATATTATTCAGTCATAAAAAGAAATGCATTTGAGTCAGTTCTAATGAAGTGGATGAATCTAGAGCCTATTATACAGAGTGAAGTAAGTCAGAAAGAGGAAAACAACTATTATATATTAACACATATATATGGGCTCTAGAGGGAGAAGGCAATGGTACTCCACTCCAGTACTCTTGCCTGGAAAATCCCATGGATGGAGGCGCCTGGTAGGCTGCAGTCCATGGGTCACTAAGAGTCGGACACGACTGAAGTGACTTAGCAGCAGCAGCAGCAGCATGGGCTCTAGAAAGATGGTACAGATGAACCTATTTGCAGGGCAGCAATGGAGATGCAGACACAGAGAACAGACTTGTGGACACAGTGGGGCAAGAAGAGGGTGGGGTGAATGGAGAAAGTAACATGGAAATGTATACATTACCATATGCAAAATAGATAGTGGGAATTTGCTGTATGGCTAGGGAGTTAACTGGTGTTCTGTGACAACCTAGAGGGGTGGGATGGGGTGGAAGGTGGGAGGGAGGTTCAAGATGGAGGGGACATATGTATGCCTATGGCTGATTCATGTTGATGTATGGCAGAAGCCAACACAATATTGTAATGCAATTAAAAATCAATAACTAGAAAAACCTCCATGTCTCTGAGGCTATTGCAACCCCATGGACTGCAGCACACCAGGCTTCCCTGTCCATCATCAACTCCCAAAGCTTACTCAAACTCATGTCCATCGAGTCGGTGATGCTATCCAAGCATCTCATCCTCTGTCATCCCCTTCTCCTGCCTTCAATCTTTCCCAGCATCAGGGTCTTTTCAAATGAGTCAGTTCTTCCCATCAGGTGGCCAAAATATTGGAGCTTCAGCTTCAGCATCAGTCCTTCCAGTGAATATTCAGGGCTGATTTCCTTTAGGATTGACTGGTTTGACCTTCTTGCAGTCCAAGGGACTCTCAAGAGTCTTCTCCAACACCACAGTTCAAAATCATTAATTTTTTAGCACTCAATTTTCTTTATAGTTCAACTCTCATCCGTACATGACAACTGGAAAAACCATAGCTTTGACTAGACAGACCTTTGTTGGCAAGGTAATATCTCTGCTTTTTAATATGCTGTTTAGGTTGGTCATAGCTGTTCTTCCAAGGAGCAAGTGTCTTTTAATTTCATGGCTGCAGTCACCATCTGCAGTGATTTTGGAGCCCAAGAAAATAAAGTCTGTCACTGTTTCCATTGTTTCCCCACCTATTTGCCATGAAGTGATGGCACTGGATGCCATGATCTTTGTTTTTTGAGTGTTGAGTTTTAAGCTAGCTTTTTCATTCTCCTCTTTCACTTTCATCAAGAGGCTCTTTAGTTCCTCTTCACTTTCTGCCATAAGGGTGGCGTTGGGGTGTTCTAATGCAAAGCTAGACCCATGTTTCCTTTCCAAGCCATGCCCCATGGCTTCTTCCAGAGGGGCTAACACTGCAGGTCTCTGACTTTGCTGCTGGTAACAGGGGCACCAGCCTGGTAGTCTGGATTAAGCACTCTGGCCCTCAATGGTTGTGCCCTGTGGTGGTGGGCAGAACTGGGGCGGGCAGGCTCACTGGTCCTTGTGGAGCCCTGAGCCTAGCTGATGCCCTACCGCTGCTAAGTTCGACTGGACGTACTGCTCAAGCTTCTCACGTGCACAGCTCGTGGCTCCCGACAAGTGAAACTGAAGGCCTGCGAGTGCCAGCTGATGTGAATGAACGAACAATGGATCCTCTTACAGTGGTCCTTCCTCTGCTCTCTGAGTCCCTGAAGCTGTAAGGCAAGTGCTGGGGGCGCTGTTTTGGAAGTTGATGCAGACACCTGGGGCAGGCACTCTCTTGAGTCCTGCAGCCCGAGCCCCGTGCCCTGTGTCAGTGTGATGGCTTTCATAGTGGGGGCCACTCCTGGAATGTCATGGGGCTGTCATAGAAGAAAGTGCATTTGTTGAGGACTGTTCGTTTGTTGGGCACCGAGCCAAAGCCTCATGTATGTCATTTCATTTAATCCTAAAGTCCTTTGATGTTGGCATCTCCTGTTCCTTCCATTTTAGACAGGAGAACCTTGAGTCTCAGAGAGAATAAGTTCCTTGCCTTCGGCAAAACAGCCTGTACACAGCTTAGCTGGGATGGATCACAGGGTAGGCAGAGTCCAAAGTCCAGCTCTTTCTGCCACCCCTTCTCCCCCTCCACCCTGTGTCGTGCGCATCCTGCAATCTTCCAGGCTGGAGGCTTTCCTTGGACCCCATAAATTTCAAGCTTGATGTAGTGACAATGGAGGACTTCACTGTGATTTCTGCATTCGAAGGGGATGGTCAATTTATCAACCAGGAGATCCCTAAGACGGCAGTGTGGAGACAGATGGTGTGGCTCTGAGGTGTGTAAGAGAAGCTTCCCTAAGCCAGGCTCCTTTCCTTCCAACAGGGTCTAACAGCTGAATCAATGGCCATGGGAGGCTTTAGGGGCTCCTCCGCTGACGGCATGTGTGTCCTGGGTGAGTCCCTGGAGTTCCCAGGTGCTCACGAGCTCTGGCCTTGCTCCGAGCTCTGCTGATCATGACTGGTCAAGCAGTCTGCCCTTGGGATGGAGCCTGTCTGAGTCCCAGTCTTGTTGATTGGAGCACTGTTTCTCTGGCTAACTTTTGCCACCTCCTTCTAGAAGCCAAGACTGTTTTCTGTACCTCCAAGCACTGCCTAGGGTTCTGCTTAAACCCAGATGGACCTCTGCAATCAGCGAGGACTGCTGGGTGAGTGTGTTCACTGGATCCATGGACATCAATAGGAGCTCGATTGGACTCCAATTGCATTCTGTGATTTGGGCCCAGGATGGTGGTGGGGCCCACTCTACCTCTGAGTCCCTTCCCTCAAGCCTTCAATTGCTGTCCTGCCCTTTCTGGCCCAGTGATAAGATTCTAACACATCTGGCATATGAGGCTCATGGATTCTACCAGTTGATCCCATCGCAATCTCCAAACTTCTGTGCATCGAGTGCTGGTACCAAGGATGAGCATGCTTTTAATCAGACCTTGCTGTGCCGTGTTAAGTTGCATACTTGTGTCCTACTCGTTGCAACCCCATGGACTGCAGCCCGCCAGGCTCCTCTGTCCCTGGGGATTCTCCATGCTAGAATACCGGAGTGGGTTGCTGTGCCCTCCTCTAGGGGATCGTCCTGACCCAGGGATTGAACCTACATCTCTTATGTCTCCTGCATTGGCAGGTGGGTTCTTTACTACTACCTGTGAAGCCCCAAGAATCATTTGGGGGTTAATCCATCCAAAGTGTTCGTTGCTCAGTTGTGTCCGACTCTTTGTGACCCTTTGGTCTATAGCCCACCAAGCTCCTCTGTCCATGGGATTCTCTAAGCAAGAATACTGGAATGGGTAGTCATTTCCTTCTCCAGGGGATCCTCCCAACTCAGGGATCGAACCTGGGTCTCCTGCATTGCAGGCAGATTCTTTACCTTCTGAAATTCATTATAGGAACTTCCCTGGTTGTCCAGTGGTTAAGAATTCACCTTGCAATGCAAGGGATTCAGATTTGCCACATGCCATGGGGAAACTAAGCCTGCGCACCGAAAGTAGAGAAGTCTGCATGCGTTGCAACAAAGACCCAACACGGCCAAAAGAAAAAAAATTCATCGTATTTGTTGTTCTTAGCTAAGGTAGGGCGGGGAGGTGATGGGAGAGAAAACCTGGCCTTTCTCATGGTCAGAAGTACAGCCTGTACATTTTCCGGACACTGTCTTCTCTAAACCTTTTAGGCAGTGGTTCTTAACGGGGTGAGATGTTGCCTCTTAGGGGAGATTTAGCAATGTCTGGAGATATTTTTGGTATCACAGCTAGAGACTTCTTATTGGCCTCTAGTGGGTGGAGAGGCCAGGGATGCTGCTAAAACCCTGCAATGCATGAGGCAGCTGCTGCAACAGGGACTTATTCTACACCAAATGTCCAAAATGCCGATGGTGCCAAGGTGGAAAAATGCTTCTTAAAGTGATGGTGGAGCCTCTCTGCTTGAGGCCAGGGGCCAGTGTGGATCCTAGTCATTTGCATGCAGAGGCATCCCCTTTTGTTCTGGTTTGTGGTGCTTTGATTCCTTTTTTAAAAAATTTATGTTACTTACTTATTTATTTTTGGCTGCATGGTATTCAGGATCTTGGTTCCCTAACCAGGGATTGACTGTGCCCACTGCTCACCACAAGTAGAGAAACCCACCTCCCCCCCAACATGCAACAATGAAGACCCATCGCAGGGACTTCCCTGCTGGTCTGGTGTCTAAGACTATACTCCCAATGCTGTGGGTTTGATGCCTGGTCAGAGAACTAGATCCCATGTGTCAAAACTAAAGATCCTGAATACTACAACTAAGACCTGATGCAGCCAAATAAATAAATAGTAAAAAAAAAAAAAAGACCCATTGTAGGCAAAAATAAATAAAATCAATCAATCAATCAAAGGAATGATTTCATCAAGCCCAGACTCTTGCATCTCCTCATACATAGAAAGGGCTTCCCTGATGGCTCAGACGGTAAAAAATCTGCCAGCAATGCAGAAGACCCGGGTTCAATCCCTGGGTTGGGAAGATCCCTTGGAGCAGGGAATGGCAACCCACTCCAGTTTTCTTGCCTGGAGAATCCCAAGGACAGAGGAGCCTGGTGGGCTACAGTTCATAGGGTCGAAAAGAGTTGGACATGACAGAATGACTCACTTTTTTCTTACATAGAAAAGAGCTAAATTCATTAACTTGAGATGTCTGATTTTTCTTTAGTTAACAGTAATCTTTTACTGTTCTGACTACCTGTTTTTTTTTTCCCAAAAAGTTCTATATAGCCTGGCTCCTCCCTTCCCTCTTCAGAGAAGTCCCTCAGAGCTATCTGAGAGGCTACTTCCCAGGCTTACTTCCTCAGCGAGTCTGCCAAATAAAACAAAATTCTCAGCTTTTAGGCAATGCTTTTTTTTTCCAGCCCACAGGGCCCATGGTCTAACCCATGACCGAGGCCCTTTCTGCCATTTTCTCCTCACTGTCCTGCTAGCTGCTTTTTTAGACCTATTCTGCATCCTCCAGCTTTCCTTCCATGATAGGATTTGAGAGCCAGACAGAAAGGACCCTGCACTTAAGTCCCCAGAAGAGACCTCTCCAGGCCAGGAAAGACCCTGTTCTTAGAACAGAAAGGCCACCCACCCCTCTGAATTGGAAGTGAACACGCTTTCCCTTGCTCCACGTGGAGCAGAGAATTTCTTGCTAAAGAAGCAAAAGCTAAAATCAAACTCCAATTGAGTTCTCACCCCCAGGCCTAGGGTTCAGCAGGATTCTCTGTTCTGGATTAGAAGCAGGTTTCCTTGCTGTGCCTCAGAGACCATTCAGTTAAAGTCCTCATTCTGCTCACGGTGAAGCTAAGGCCCAGTAGGGGGAGTGACTTGCCCACAGCCTCCCAGGTGACTGGTGCTGGAGCCCAGACCAGAAGCCAAGCTGCTCAGGGTTGACCCCACTCCAAGTCACTGGGTACAGGAACTCAAGAGGTGGAAAGCGTTATGGATGAATCCTAGCACGTCCCAGCACACCTGCTGCCTTTCAGTGGTGGGAGGGACACTTACCTTCTGACCCCAGCTCCCTGGCTGACTCCCTGGCCAGGAATGACACTGACAGCACCCATCCACCTGGCATTCACATCCAGGATCTTATTTGATCCTTGCTTCCCCTGTGAAGGAGGCAGAGCTGAAGTCATTAGTTCCCACTTTATAGGGATTGAAGCCAAGGTGTAACTTAAGTGACTTGCAAAGGTCACACATCTATTGCAGAAGGGGAATTAGGACCCAGATCTTCTTGTTCAAAATTCCTGGAGGCCATGCCCTGCAAGTGAGTGGGCTGGCTACTGCTTCTCTTTCCTCTTCTGCTCTGCTCCCCTCCAAGAATGCCAGGCAGATGCCGCCCTACGGCCCTTCTCCTCATTGTGCCTGTCTTCTTTCCATTCCATATCCATGAACATGTTAGTCCTTCCCCTAACCTCTTCCTGGTCCCTTTATCCTTCAGAAAGAGTTAGTTGCTCAGTTATGTCAGACTCTTTGTGACCCCATGGACTGTAGCGCTCCAGGCTCTTTTGTCCATGGGATTCTCCAGGCAATAATACTGGAGTGGGTTGCCATTTCCTCCTCCAGGGGATCTTCCCAACCCAGGGATCGAACCCGGGTTTCCTGCATGGTAGGCGGGTTCTTTACTATCTGAGCCATCAGGAAAACCCTTTTCTCAAACACACTACACAGACAGAGTGTGGGCCATCTCCGAAGGCGATGGTGACCTGATGCAGGCTTGGTCCCTAGGTGGGGACTGGGTGCTTTGCACACAGGCATCTGTACCCTGGGGCTTTGGCTGCAAGCAGATTCCTGGGGGTGGGGAGGGAGGGATTTTGGAACGGGGCTCGGGACTTCCTCTGAGATTGGGTCACCTCCCTGGTTCCCACTCAGGCACTCTCCGTGGCTGAGTCTCAGTTTTTCCCTCTGCAGAATGGAGTGGGCTGCTCCTTGGCCTCCTTCCATTTGGGAGGGAATTCTGCCAAACAAGGCGTTAAAAATGTAACTGTGCTTAATGCAGATAGAGGCCTGCTTATTTGCATGTAAGTATCTCGTGACAATGTACAACCTTGACGTACTCTTTTCCCTATTTGGAACCAGTCTATTGTTCTATGTCCAATTCTAACTGTTGCTTCTTGACCTGCATACAATTTCTCAGGAGACAGGTAGGGTGGTCCGGTATTCCCATCTATTTAAGGATTTTCCACAGTTTGTTGTGATCTACACAGTGAAAGGCTTTGGTGTAGTCAATAAAGCAGAAGTAGTTGGTTTTCTGGAACTCTCTTGCTTTTTCGATGATCCAACGGATGTTGACAATTTGATCCCGGTCCCTGCCCTGGAAATTTGCATCTTATTATCCAGGTCCATCCTTGGTGATTCCCCCTAGGCAGGTGTAGGGAGTTCAGCTCTATCTCCTCTTTGGCCCTAAGAGCCTTACTTCTGCTCTCCTGGCCCCAGAGGGGATCAAAGCCCCAACCTTCCTCTGCCATCCTGGCTGTAGGCTGTCTCCCAGGCTCTCAACTTTGCTTCTGTAAAGCAGCCTCCAAGGCTCAGCCAGGGAGATGCAGAGCCTGAACGGGGCAGGTGTGTGTGTGTTTAGTGGGACAGGGTCGCATGGGAGGAGGGATGGCTTCACTGCCCATGTGAACATAAAAGACCCAGGGTGTATTTGTATGCACACCCACAGACACTCACATACACACTCGTGCGCACACACACAAAAGCACACACATTCACTTTGAGCCCTCCGTTCCCTTGCCCCTATCCTAAGTCATCTTTATGTAACATCTCTTTTGCTATGAAACAGAGCTTGATATGTGCTTTATGTGAAGTCACACAGGTAAAAGGTTGCAGGGAGGATGGTAGGAGGGTCAGGACAGGTTTTGAGTTGTATGGCCCAGCCCTGCTCCCCAGGGGCAGACTGGACCCTGGGCTCCCCCAGCATAGTCCTACCCTTTCAGGCACAGCAGTCTCCCCAGGAAGCCAGCCCTGTAGCCTCTCCTTCAGTCCTACCTATGAAAGCCTGGGAAGTTGTGGTAGAGGCTGCCACATCCAGAGACAAAAGGAAGTCCCTGGGGTGTGAGAGATGGCTCGAGGGAGGAGAAGAGCTTTCATGGAAAGTGGTCAGGATCAGTCCGGGGCCACGTGGTGGGCTGGACTCCCTCTGCTCAATGTCATTGCCAGATTAGCTGAATTAGGCTCTGCTTCCCTGATGGCTCAGTTGGTGAAGAATCTGCCTGCAATGCAGGAAACACAGGAAACGAGGGTTTAATCTCTAGGTCGAGAAGATCCCCTGGAGGAGTAAATGACAACCCACTCCAGTGTTCTTACCTGGAGAATCCCATGGACAGAAGATCCTGGCAGGCTACAGTCCAAAGGGTTACAAAGAGTCAGACACGACTGAGTGATTAAGCACACACTAGGGAGAGTGAGGGGAGGGAGTGGGGAGTTGCCGATGGGGAAGCAGGCCATGGACGTGGTCAATAAATAGCACCGTGCGCTGGGCCAACAGAACTGGGAGGGATCTTCCCAACCCAGGGTTCAAACCCAGGTCTCCCACATTGCAGGCAGATTCTTTACCAGCTGAGTCACCAGGGAAGCCCAAGAATACTGGAGTGGGTAGCATATCCCTTCTCCAGCAGATCCTCCCAACCCAGGAATCATACCAAGGTCTCCTGCATTGCAGGTGGATTTTTTACCAGCTGAGCTATAAGGGAAGCCCATGTAGTGTGGTGGGCGTCTAATCAGTTGAAGGCCACGTGAGAAAACAAACTGAGGTCTCCTGAGGAAGAGAGAATTCTGCCAGGAGATGGCCTTCAGATTCAAGCTGTAGCATCAACTAACTCTTCCATGAGTCTCCAGTCTGCTGGCCAGCCATTCGGATTTTGGACTTGCTAGCCTCCACAATTGCATGAGCCAATTCCTTTTTCTCTGGAGGATTTTGATTAATATAGAGTCTTCTGGGAGTGCCTAGGAAGGTACTGGGGGGCATGGAATGATTCCTGCAGGAGGCAGGCTGGGCTACGACAGGCCTGCAGCTAAGGAGGAGGAGGGAAGGGTATCTGAGGTCAGGCACCAGGAGGGCGGGAGGGCTGTGGCTGGGTTAACAGAAGTGGGTCAGTCTAAGCAGTTGCAAACTAGCTCTGTGGTCTCAGACAAGGCCCTTGACTTCTTTGAACATCAGAGTCCTCCACCATGAAATTCGAACATAGTCCCCGTGTCTGATCAGGTCACATCAGATGGCTGTTCTGTTGCTCCCCTGCTTGACCAGGCCCTGTGTAACCTACATCCTACTCACCTGGATGACCTTCCCTTTTAATCAGTAAGTTCCTGTGTACTTGCCCCGGGCCCCAGCTAGTGATTGTTTTAATCTTTAAATCAGAACTATCTCCACTCTGATAGTTTATCAAAGGGGTGGTGAGGGGTGTTCCCCTCTGGTGGTTTCCCTGGCAACCACTGCGCCAATTCCCCTATAACTAGTAATCTCCCTCTTCCCTTGCTGCCATGTCCTGCCCACCATCTGCCACACACGTGACGTGTTGCTCCAGGACCTTGCTCCGGACGTGTGAGCTCCCCTGTCCATTAAACATCGATGTTTCTGTTGCTGACTGCAGGCTCTTTCTTAGGCTTTGAGGTTGGGCAAGTGCCTGATTTCAGATGGTAAAGAATTAGCTGGCAGTGTGGGAAACCTGGGTTCGATCCCTGGGTTGGGAAGATCCCCTGGAGGAGGGCATGACCACCCACTCCACTATTCTTGCCTTGAGAATCCCCATGGACAGAGGAGCCTGGTGGGCTAGTCCATGGGGTTGCAAAGAGTTGGACACCACTGAGTGACTCAGCACAGCGCAGTTCAGGGGTGCAGCTCCACACCCAAAAACCACCTTCAAAGAGCTTCAGGGAAGATGCAGATAAGATGCTGGAGGTGGGCGACATGGTAGACGGTGAGGAGCTGAGGGAGACGGGGGTCATGTGGCCCCTTTGAGGCTCTTGCCAGCAGTGTGGTGGTGGCTGTGCTCGCTGGGGGTTGATGTCACTTCCTTTAGACCTGGAACATGTGGGGCAGCAGCAATGGTGCAAAGTCTGCCTGGCTGAGGGGGCAAGAGAAGGAATTTCTTTTCTGACTTGCCACAGGGACCCTTCCGGCCTCTGTGTTCCCATCTGTCAAATGGGGATGGAAGTTGTCTCAAGAATCAAATGAGCTCCTATGAAAATGAATAATGTGACAGAATGCAGTGTGTTATTACTATAATATCAGTGGAAGGGGAACAGTGAGTGGTCTGGGCCTGGACTGGGCGGAGCTGGTATGACTCCACCTGCAGTTCTCTCTGCTGTCGCGCAACAGATTTTGGCCTTGAGAGTGAGTGGCTCCTTGGCTGTTACTCCTCTGGGTCTCACTCACTTGCTCCCAGTCTGGGCCCTGGAGATGAGAGCTGCCATTAGTATATGCAGGAGGTGGGGCCACTCTGGGTGGCCTGCTGGATTTTTAGGTTCTTTCAAAGGCTTGGTTGGGATTCCCCCAGGTGGCTCAGTGGGAAAGAATCTGCCTGACCATGCAGGAGATGTGGGTTCAATCTCTGGGTTGGGAAGATCCCCTGGAGAAGGAAGTGGCAACCCACTCGAGTATTCTTGCCTGGGAAATCCCATGGACAGAAGAGCCTGGTGGGTATAGTCCATGGAGTCTTCAAGAGTTGGACTTGGTTGGTGTTTTTGCAGGTGGCATTCTGTCCAAGGTGACCACGCCACACTGGCTGGGGTGGTGAGCTCCTCTAGCATCCTGGTTCTCAGAGTCGGGGCCAGACCTGCGGCAGCAGCATCCCCTGGGAACTCACTAGAGATGCAAATCCTAAGCCCCACCCCAGACTCAAAAACTGTCAATGAGGCCAGAAAGCTGCACTTTAACAAGCCCTCTGGGGGATGCTGAAGCCGCCGATGGCAAGTGCCACTGGGCTGTGGGCGATTGGCAGGGGCGAGAGGGACCTTGGCTGAAAGACTGACACAATTCACCTGCACAGAAAACAATGAGCTCTTTCTCTATTTCCTCTTCAGCCACCTTCCCCCCTTTCTTCTTCCCTTTTAAAAGTATTTTATTTTTTTAAATTTTATTTTAAAATTTCTCTTTATTTTTGGCTGCACTGGGTCTTCGTTGCTGCTCTTGGGCTTTTCTCTAGTTTCAGAGAGTGGGGGCTACTCTCTAGTTGCAATGTGAGAGTCTCATTGCAGTGGCTCCTCTTGTTGCTGAGCACAGGTCCTAGGTGTGCAGGCTCCAGTAGTTGCCGCACATGGGCCCAGTAGCTGTGGCTCTGGGCTCAGTAACTGTGGCCCATGGGCTTAACTGCTCTGTGGCATGTGGAATCTTTCCAGACCAGGGATCAAACCTGTGTCCCCTGCATTTGCAGGCGGATTCTTATCCACTGCCCCAACAGGGAAGTCCTCCCCCTTCTTTCTTCATCTCTTTTTCAAAAGCATGAAATCAACCCCAACCACGGGAGGTCCCAAAGATTCTCTGACTCCCTGGCTCATGTTGGATTCTGTCTCTAACCCTGCTTCTACCCTGTAAAGAGGCCAGATGATTCACAAGTATCTAAAGAGAGGTTCAAATACTAGGAACCAGAGAAACATAAATTTAAACAATTTGAGGGGTAACCTTGAGCCCCACAATGGTACAGGTCAGAAAGCTGGACCAAGCATGGAGTTGGTAAGGATGGGCAAAAGCAAGGTCTCTCCTGAAATGCAGGGAGGAGTGTAGACTGGTACCCTTCTTTGGGAAGGCAATCTGGTAATTTAGTGCTATTTATTTTTTGTAATTACTATTTTAAAAATATTTATTTATTTGGCTGCGCTGAGTCTTAGTTGTGACATGTGGGATCTTGTTCCCTGACCAGGGATCAAACCCAGACCCCCTGTATTGGGAGCACAGGGTCTTAGCCACTGGATCACCAGGGAAGTCCCTTTAATTATTTTTATTAAATACACCTCACATAGTGTTTACTGTGCTTTAGCCACTGTTTTAGGCAATGTTTAGGGCTTTCCTGGTGGCTAGTCAGTAAAGAATCTGCCTGCAATGCAGGAAACCCAGGCTTGATTCCTGGGTCAGGAAGATCCCCTGGAGAAGGGAATGGCAACCCACTCCAGTATTCTTGCCTGGGAAATCCCATGGACAGAAGAACCTGGTGGGTTACAGTTCATGGGATTGTAAGGAGTCAGACACGACTGAGCGGCTAACACTTTCACCTCACTTTCTAGGCAGTTTACAAATTCTGACTCCAGTCATTACTAAGTTACTTAACTGACTATGCATATGCTTTCTGAGGGGTGTTCCTGGTGGCTCAGATGGTAAAGAATCCACCTGCCAATGCAGGAGACGGGTTCAATCCCTGGATCAGGAAGATCCCGCAGAGAAGGGAATGGCCACCCGCTCGAGTATTCTTGCCTGGAGAATTCCATGGACACAGGAGGCTGGAGGGCTATAATCCATGGAGTGGCAAAGAGTCCAACACAACTGAACGACTAACACATCCATGGCTTATTATCCAAGGATCCTATCCATAGGAACGGGTTGTGGAGAAGGTCTCCATTGATGGGTAAAGGGACATAAAAAAGTCATATAGAAGGATAGATGTTCTGTTTGCGGCAGAGGGGAGCTGGCGGCCTGCCTTGGCATCCATCAGTGTGGGATGGATGAGTAGACTGTGACGGGCGTGCCCTCCGCAGTGTTGCCATCCTCTAACAAGTCACCGACAGCAAAGATAGGTCTTAAAAAAGTGTTGACCAAAAAAAGTATAATGCAGACTAAAAATTCATAACACAACACCATTTATGAAAATTCAAAGCACATACTGCTAACAATGTTCCATAATTTACAGGGACATATACATAGTTAAGGACATGCAGCAGACGTATCAGAGCAGGTGCCTATGTGGGGGAGACGGATTCGGACTGGGGACGGGGGTGAGGGACAGAAGGAAGACAAGAGGGGACCTTGCTTTATCTGGACGCTGTCTTAATAATGTGCTAGGGATGGACGAATGTGATGAATCTGACTGTCTGCGCTTCTGCCCTATAACAAAAAAAGAAAATGAAGCCACCTGTCGACTTAAAGCTGAAAAAAACCAGGTTGGAGGGCCAGGGGCTGAACCTGTAGCCAGAATGTGGTATGTGGCCAGAATTTGACTCAAACTAGTCACTCAAATATCTAAAATGAGAGTAATAATAATAGAGATGATAATATTAATAATATTATCAATAATAGTGGCAATAATATTAGTATAATAATAGTAACCATAAGAAAATGGTTAGGACAGTGGTGTCGCAAGTTCTAAAGTGATTGACCCACAGCAGGCATCCAACAGAGACCTGTTTCTTGCTTTTCTCATAAGAGGCGTTCTCGAAAGTTGGAGGTCAGAGGTCAGAGGTTGCTTATGCCTTGACAATCCTACAGACCCACACTTCTGAGTACAATGATCTCAGGGTCAAGGCAGGCTGTGCAGGTGGAAACTTAGAAACACAGCATTGTTTCTTCTGCACAAAAGGAGAGAGACTAGTATAAGGAGCCCTCCTGACCCCACGTTCAGAAGTTCTCAACATCTGGCCAGTCTGGGGGAGTTTTGACAGAAGAGACCATAGTTAAGAAGAAGAAGAATGCCTGACATTTGTATAGAATATTATTAAGTCCTATACACAAAAGCCTTTTGCATAAAGTATTTCGTTCAATTTTCATAGTAACCCATGAAGTAGACATTGTTATTCCCATTTTAGAGTTGGAAATACTGAGGTCTGGAGCAGCGAGGTCACTTGTCTGGGATGGCTCTGCACTGGGCCTGGGAGTTCTGGCTTCCAACCCATCTCTCTTATGCTGTGAATGCTATGAACAGCTGTTGTTAGTGCTTCTCTACCACTCATTAGTGGGGTGGTCTTGGGCGATGCCTCGTTCCCTTCTGGGCCTTGCCTCTAGTTGACCCCGAGAGGCCTTTCCTTGGCCTAGGGAACGTCTGAACATCCTCCTGGCCCCTCTCAGAGCTCTGTGCCATCACTCCCCGGTGTGTCCTACTTAATGGGAAGGGGAGCAGTTTAGAAACAGCCCAGAAAGCAGAGTGAGGCAGCCCATATAGCCCCACAGCCCCCGCTGCAGGTGCCCAGTGCTGGCTCTGGCCCACCGGCTGGGGATGGGAGCTCCTGGGGAGGTGGCCGTGATGGTGAGCGGGCCAGGAGAGGCTTCCCTCATTTCTACCTAGAGCTCATTTTGGCTGCTGGGGCCCAAGGACTGGAGACCTGGTAGCTTAGGAGAGGCTGGGGAAAAAAACCGGGGGATTTCTGGAACTTCCTCCGGGGACACTCAGCTCCCAGCCAGCACTGAAACCAGCTTCCAGAAACAGATTTCTTCTTTTTTAAGCTACTTTTTCTCCCCACGGTGACCCACTTTTGTAGCTAAGGCCCCAAAGGCACTCCAGTCACCTTTCTGAGTCATTTTCCTGAAGCATGGGCTCCCTAGCCAGTCCTTACTCCCTGCACGGTGGTTGGGAGGCAGGGACACCCAGAATCTTCTGGGATGGGGGTGGGGGGTCCAGGGGCTTAGGGTGCCTGGAGCCACCACTTACTTCCTTGATCTGGAGCCCTGGCTGGGTTCCTGAGATGCTAATTGGAACATTTACTCCTGAGTTCTCCATCACTGGCAGGTGCGTTTGGGAGATGACCATGGGCGAGAGGGGCACAACAGACAAAGAAGTGATGGGTCCTGCCAGAGAAGCACCATCCAAGGCCCATTCAACATCTCCATATTGACTCTTCCGTCACCATCCAGCTTTGGAGGACACGGAGTGGCTCGTGCAGCTGCAGGTGTAGCTGGGGGCTTGGGGGCAGGGTGGGAGTTGATGGTAATTCCTACGGCAGCAGATGGAGAGTGCCTGCTTCTAGACAAGAACAGTGGTGGTGTTAGTAGTGAAAATGAACAGGACTGCCAATGCAGGAGACCTAAGAGGCTGGGGTTCCATCCCTGGGCGGGGTGATCCCCTGAAGGAGGGCATGGCAGCCCACTCCAGTATTCTTGACTGGAGAACCCCATGGACAGAGGGCTATGGTCCATAGGGTTGTGAAAAGTCAGACACGGCTGAAGCAACTTAGCACACACAGGCAGGAAGAAAAGGACCACGTTATTGCCCTCAGGGAGTTGCAACTTCGTTGTATACGCACACATGTGCACAAGCACACACAAGCATGCCCTCACTCTTCCACAGACAGGGAAGTCATTAAAGAACAATTAATCACTTGAGTCCTTCTGTTGTAACTGAGGATTCCTGAGGAGTAACCAGTCCAACTGGAACAAACGAAGAAGGCTTTTCAGCAGGAGTAGCATTGGCATCTTTGTGTGTGGGAATGTGTAGGAACAGCATTCAGGAAGGGGAACACCATGAACAAAGGGGTGGGGACTCAGACAAGCCTTGTTTGTTTTGGCTCAGAGGGCCCTGCAGGAGACCTGCCTGCCGCGGACCGTAGTCCTCTTGGTGTGGCCTCAGAGAGCCCAGAGCGGGAGGTAAAGGGAGGCAGAACTGGGAGCCTGGGAGACCCTGGATTTCAAATGCTACCACACTTTGGTGAGTCTGGGCTCCAGAGGATGGTTCTGAATTATCTAGTCGAGCCCAGAGGTGGGAGCAGGTATGGGAGGGCACTGTGGATGCCTCGGCGGGACCAGCAGGGCCTGCTTCCCGTGGTTGCTGTGAACCCAAGCTGCCTCTTTTCAGGCTCTCTCCTGTTTCCTATGCTCATCTCCTTTTTCATGGAATAGAGATAATGAGTATTAAATGAGGAGGCATCTAACCTCTTAGGATGAGGTTTGGCCCTCACAGGTGTCCTGTGACAAGAGCTCTTTTGTTTATGGGGTGCCTCTGTTCCTCACCTGGCTAATGGCCTAGAATCCCTTAAGCTTTGTTGCTCAGTCGTGTCTGACTCTTTGCAGCCCCATGGACTGCAGCATGCCTGGCTTCCCTGTCCTTCACCATCTCCCGGAGTTTGCTCAGTTTCATGTCCGTTGAGTCAGTGATGCCATCCAACTATCTCATCCTCTGTCGTCTCCTTCTCCTACTTTCAATCTTTCCCAGCATCAGGGTCTTTTCCAATGAGTGGGCTCTTCACATCAGGTGGCCAAAGTATTGGAGTTTCAGCTTCAGCGTCAGTCCTTCCAGTAAACATTCAGGATTGATTTCCTTTAGGATTGAATGGTTTGATCTCCTTGCAGTGCAAGGAACTCTCAAGCATCTTCTCCAACACCACAGTTCGAAAGCATCAATTCTTCGGTGCTCAGCCTTTTTTACCGTCCAGCTCTCACATGCATACATGACTATTGGAAAAACCATAGCTTTGACTATAAAGCTTAGCTAGGACTGGGGCCTCTGCACTCGGACACACCTGAGCACACCTGTGACATAGCCCTGAGGGTGATGCACCCATACTGATTGAGGTCTCCCAGGGATGTGGCTTATTTGGTCTCTGTGTCCCCATGCCTAGCCCCTAGCTCTTGCCTTCCAGGAGAGGCTCAGGAACATTTATGAATGAATGAAAATGTGTAAGTGCTTTGTAAATTGGCAAGAATTTACAGAAATTATTTAATATGCTTCTCCAGAGAGTGAGGCTTGGGCAAACACACAATGAAGTAAACAGAACCTTATTTCAAGGTAAAGGCCAGATTGGAGCCTGGGACTGTGGGACACTTTGGGGGTGGGGGAGGGGTGGGGCCACACCCACTGATGCCCTCTCCTCTGCAGCCCCTCTGCCAGCTCAGGGCCCAGGTTCCCCTAGCACTGCAGAAGGCAGCCTGTAGTAGCAAGATCATCACCTTTTCCTGGGAAATTTACGTCCCTCCCCCAATTTAATTTTTTTGTCCTGATTATAAAATCAATCATTGTAAGACACACAAGCTTCCCTTCAAATGGGAAGGAATTGTTGAACATATTTAACATGAAAAGTAAAAAATATCCCTTCTAATCCTCCCTGAGTTCTGTGAAATAGCATTTGTGTGTCCTTATAGATGTTTTTCTGGTTTATCCGCTAACCTTGATTATTTATTTATTTATCTATCTTCTTATTTACTTATGTTACAAAGGTGGGGCCCTGCTAAGAGTAGTTCTGCAATTTCCTTATATTACCTATGAATGTATCGTGGCCATTGTGGGCTTCTTAAAAAAAATCCATACCGTATTCTTTTTAATGGTTATATAATATTCTGTGCTATGCATGAGGCACTACTTATTTAACCAATCCTTGACTGATGGACCTGTGGATTGTTCTAAATGGAAATTGCATTCTGAAGGAGGCCTGAGTGGTGAGGGCTGATGCAGGCACGGTGCTCTCAGATTTTAGCTGTAATGGTTTCCTTCTTTCTCCTATCCCTCTCTCCTGATGATGCCTTTACATGATGGTAAAAACCACCTATCCCTCCCCCATCCACATCTCCCCTCCTCTGACCCCCTGCGCCTCCCCCAAGGCTGGTGTTGTCACAGGTCCCTCGTATCCCCCTACCCACATATCTTCATCTTACAGCTTTGACAACCTAATCCTGTCCTGTGGGATGGTTTGGCCTCCTTCCCAGGATCTGGCAGCCCACCTGCCTGGCTCAGATCTCCTTGTTTACTCAGTTTGGAGGGGTGGTGGGTCTTTGGGGGTGGAGGGTCTTGGCACATGCCCAGGGCCTCGGGGAGGGCCTGAGCCAGGTCACACAGTGAAGGGCAGGACAGAGGAGGTGAGGGAGAGGGCCAGTTACAGGAGTGATGGTGGTTAGATGGGAAGGCTCTCCCCTTTCACAGGGAGGGCAGCCAGAGAGGACTGAGACTGCTGATCCTCATGGCATTTGGGATTTGGATGATGCAAATGAGGCCTCTTGTGACTATGAATATTCATGAGGCGCCTTCCTTCTGAGCAGTGGGGATTCCTCCAGGCTGGCTAATGAACCTGGCGAGGCAGAGGGCTGCATGTGGTCCCTCTTCATCCTGTCCTTCTGTCCCACCCTCCTCTTGCCCTCCTGACTTGCAAGGTGGGGCAGAGGCAGAACCAGGGCAGCCAAGCCTAGGTTCTGTGTTTGGTCCCCAATTTGTAGGTTTCAGTCTGACTTTGGATTCCTCCTTGTCCTTCTCTTCTCCTGTAAAAACCATGACTAAGGTCACCTCTAGGAAGGAGCCTGGGGCAGGCGCAGAGCTAGGTAGAATCCTGCTGCTGCTGATAAGTTGCTTCAGTTGTGTCCGACTCTCTTCGACCCCTTAGACAGCAGCCCACCAGGTTCCCCTGTCCTGGGATTCTCCAGGCAAGAACGCTGGAGTGGGTTGCCATTTCCTTCTCCAATGCATGACAGTGAAAAGTGAAAGTGAAGTCGCTCAGTCGTGTCCGGCTCTTGGCGACTCCATGGACTGCAGCCCACCAGGCGCCTCCGTCCATGGGATTTTCCAAGCAAGAGTACTGGAGTGGGGTGCCATTGCCTTCTCCGGGTAGAATCCTAGGTGCTGTTTAAACTGATGGCAAAGTTGAGGGTAAGAATGCAAAGGGCTTGTCCTAGTCATAAGGCAAGTAGGTGACAGAGTCAGAGTTAAGCCCAGGTATCTCAACTCTTGATGGGGTTTGCCAGGGGGCTCAACGATAAAGAATCCACCTGTCAGTTTAGGAGATGTGGGTTCGATCCCCTGGAGAAGGAAATGGCAACCCACTCCAGTATTCTCCCCTGGACAGTCCTACAGACAGAAGAGCCTGGTGGGCTACAGTCCATGGAGTTGCAAAGAGTGGGACTCGACTGAGTGACTGAACACACATTTTCCGACTCTTGGCATCGTACCTTCCAGCTCACCCCTGAAGCCTGATTAGCCCATTTGCTGAGCCCCTTGTCATCCCCTCTTGGAACCCCCGGCCACCTCTGTATCCTGAATGCCCTGCAAACCTTCTTAGCTAAAGCACTCACTCCACACATGGTATAGAGGTCTTAGCTGGGTTATCTTTTTGGGGGAGGCGCTCCTGTTTCCTGAACCTTAAGTTGGGAGTTCATGTATTATATATCCAGCCAGAGGTGTGGGGGTCTCTACTTTCTGAATTCAAATCAAAGCGTGTGGTCTGATGACTATGGCTGTCTGACAGGGACCGCAGGCAAGAATATGTGAAGTCCAGGTTGGAGTAGCCTGTAAAAAAATATATGAGAATGGATTGAATCACAGAATGAGACAGAAGAAAGGCATCACAGAGGTCATTTCTAGGCCAGTGGATTTACGCTTTATTTTTTTTTTCAACCACCAGACCTTTTTTCAAGTGAAATTCTACCCGAAGCCTTCCAAATAAAAAAGACAAGAGTAGGGCTGCTCTTGGTGCAGGATGAGATGAGGGGCCTGCCGTCCTCTTGCTGACTCCTCCCCTCTTCTCCTTAGCAACAATCCCTGAGCTCCCTCATTACATAGATAAAGAAACTGAGGCCCAGAGAGGGACAGGATCCGCTGTAATTCACACAGTTAGCGCCAGAAGCAGAGTTAGAAATTGAGTCTCAGCGATTGCCCTGGTGGTCAGTGGTAAAGAATCCACCTTCCAGTGCAGGGGACGTAGGTTCAACCCTGGTTGGGAAACTAAGATCTCACAGCCTTGGGTCAACTAAGCCTCAGTGCTACAAAGAGGAGCCCAAGTCAATGAAGACCCAGCACAGCCAAAACACAAAAAAGAGAAAGAAATCCCATCACACGTTCTCCTGAGGGACACTGCTTACGAGACCCTGAGTTCTCAAGAGGACCCTCGGATCAGTCCTGGGTCAGCCAGGCGAGTGCATCTCCTTTCCCACCACCCTTCCCCGACAGCCGGGACCTTTCAGATACGTGGGCTGCAACCTTGACTCTGTTGACATTTTCCCCAGTGGAGTGGGAGAGGCAGAGGGGTTAGAAGGCAGAGGGGCAGAGTGGGTAAAGCGGGGGGAGGAAGACAGAGAGCTGTCCCAGGTCGAATTTGACCTGGGTACCAGTGCTCAGCCTCTGGGGCTCATTTGGTTCCAGATGAAGAGTGCGGGGAGGGGTGGGGGAGAGGGCGACTGCTTCATCTCACTGAGGGAGCGAGAGGGATCAAAGATTTGTGTGGAGCTTAAAACCCAGCCCCTGTGTCTCTGAAGAATTTATTGCCACGTTGAGTGTAGGGGTGAGGGGGTGGGGGGTGGCAGGGCTGGAGGGAATGATAGGAAGGATGGGGGTGGCCCTGTCTTGTGGCCCCTAACAGGCTCTTATTTAACATTTAACATTTACAGCTCGTGAAACCCTCTGCTTCCCTCCCTGTGCCTCCTGTTGCCCTCCCCCGATGTACCCCTCTTCCTGAGATTTTTGGGGAATTCCTTGAAGCTCCTTCAGGAGGCCTATGTGTGTTAGTCTCTCAGTCTGTCCAGCTCTTTGGAACCTCATTGTCTATAGCCCACCAGGTTCCTCTGTCCATGGGATTCTCCAGGCAAGAATACTGGAGTGGGTTGCCATTCCTTTCTTCAGGGGATCTTCCCGACCCAGAGATCGAACCTGTGTCTCCTGCATTGCAGGCAAGTTCTTTACCCTCTGAGCCACCAGGGAAGCCTGTGAGCACTCAGAAATGAAAATAAGAAGATAGGAGGATGTGGATCTGGAATATAGGAGGAAAAGAATAGATATTATCTTTCTGGGAGAATTTTCTTTCAGCTTGGCTGTGCCCCGGAGGTTTGCTGAGAGCCAGAGGATAGGCAGAGTTGGGTGGGCTGGGATTCAGGGGCCTGGAAGTCAGGGCTGTGTCTCTGTTTCCTGGGTGAGCCTGAATAGATGGCCCAGTGCTACTCAGCGCTGGCTTCCCCACCTGGAGTAAGAACGGTATGCTCACCTTCCTTTCTGGCTCGCCAGGGCATAGGAGGGTGACTGGATATTTGTAATGACGTTATGGAGGCCCAAACAAAGCGCCGCAGATGTGTCTAGACACACTGACTGTGTCCCCTGGAGCAAAGGGCAGAGTATAACCATAACCTGAGAGGGGGTTCCTTGGTCCCCCGGGGCAGTTGCCCAGAGACGACTGAGGGCCACCTGAAGAAGCTACAGCCTGGGGTTGTAGTAGCCTCTTAGAATAGAAGCAGGTGAGACGGATCAAGATTTGGGGTCTTGTGGTAGCCTAAGGGGGCTACTCTGCCACCCCTTCCTTTGGGCTGAGCAAGGATGCCAGCAGAGAGAGATGTGACCCCTTTCAGTGCCCTGGGGCTTGGTGGTTAGTGTCCTGGTCACCAGGGACTTCCCTAACATCACACCTTTCCATGGTCCCTTCACAGTCTGTGAGCAGAAGTTCCCGTGATCAGGACTTGGCATTGAATGTCATCTAATTCACCCAAATGCCTGTCCTCTTGTATAAAGTCTCTTTGTTTCTATAGAAACTGAGTGTCTGGAATCATCTGAGTTGTGTGATATTGCTTGTCGTTTCCTCTTCTTGAGTCTCAATTTATTCATCTGCAAAACAGGAGGGGAGGGCTGATGGGGAGTTGGATATCATTATCTGTAAGAATATTTCAGTTCAGTGCTGGTGTTTTCAGGTCTAAGAATCCTTGCCACCTCCTGAAGTGGTCCTCTCCTGCCCTGATGGTGTAGCAACTCTCCACCCTCTAGATTCCGAGGCAATCTCAACCACCGCTTCCTTCTTAAGACTCTTGAGATAATGCTTCTGGCTGATTGTGATCCCTGGGGCAGTGCTCAAACCCCACTCTGCAGATCAGCATGGACTTTCCAAGCCACTTCTGCTTTCCTAGGTGGAGATGGTGTACTTTTCTGACATCTATCTATCCATCCACTCATCCATCCATCCATCCATCCATCTACCTATCCCTCATCCATTCATCCATCCTTCAATTCATACACCCACCTATTCACTCATCCATCCATCTACCCATTCATCTAGCCATACTAAAAATGGTTATTTGGAGTGCCAGTTACAAACCAAACACTCTACTAGGTGTTAGACAAACAGAGATAAGAAGACATAGCTCCAACATGAAGGAACTTACTGCCCAAGAGGCTGCAAATGGGCAATATACAACTATAAAAAGCAAGCTTCCCAGGTGGCATTAGTGGTAAAGAAACTGCCAGCCAATACAGGAAACATAGGAGACATGGGTTTGATCCCTGGGTCAAGAAGATCCCCTGGAAGAGGGCATGGCAACCCACTCCAGTATGCTTGCCTGGAAAATCCCATGAACAGAGGAGCCTGGCAGGCTACAGTCCATGGGGTCGCAGAGTCAGACATGACTGAACTGACTTAGCGTGCATGCATGCATAATACAAAACACGACAGGGTTTTAGAGTTAGCCGTAGATTTTATTTCTGCCTCTACCATACACTTAATAGTTGGGTGAGCTTGGGTAAGGTACTTAAGTTCTCCGAATCTGTTTCTTTATTTGTAGAGATAAATCTCAATAAATGTTACTTTCCTTTCTCCATAAGAGAGGTACCAGAAAGTGTCATGGAAATATAGGACAGGGAGAGGTTCCTGAGTCCCAGAAGCCTCAAGGAAGTCCTCCTAGCTGTTCAGTAGCTCAGTCGTGTCTGACTCTTTGCAACCCCATGGACTGAAGCATGCCAGGCTTCCCTGTCCTTCACTATCTCCCAGAAGTTGCTCAAACTCACGTCCATCGAGTCAGTGATGACATCCAACCATCTTGTCCTCTGTTGCACCTTCTTCCCCTGTCCTCAATCTTTCCCAGCATCAGGGTCTTTTCCAATGAGCTGGATTTTCCCATCAGGTGGCCAAAGTATTGGAGCTTCAGCTTCAGCATCAGTCCTTCCAATGAATATTCAGGGTTGGTTTCCTTTAGGATTGAGTGGTTTCATTTCCTTTCAGTCCAAGGGACTCTTAAGAGTCTTCCCCAGCACTACAGTTTAAAAGGATCAGTTCTGTGCTCAGCCTTATTTATGGTCCAGCTCTCACATCCATACATGACTACTGGAAAGTCCAGTAGTCTAGATGGACTAGATGGACCTTTGTTGATAGAGTGATGTCTCTGCTTTTTAATATGCTATCTAGGTTTGTCCCAGAGTAGTTGACACCTGAGGGTAGTTGTGAAGTGAGGAGGATTGCAGTGTGAGCCTACATGGGAGAGTACAGGGTGTTAGCACACAGCAAGTGGTAAGCATGATGGAGAGGCAGCCTCGGCTGGGGAGGCCACGGAGGCTTTTCCAGCAGGAAAGGGGACATTGCTTTGGTTCCTGGGGCAGAGTTAGACTCCCAGCTCCTCAGTAACTAAACTTCCTCTTGGAGCCATATGTACATCAGGATCTGACAATGAGCATGCTATGGGATGACCCCATCCAATGTTGGCATGAGCTGGGTGAACTTGGGTGAGTCCCTTCACCTAACTGGGTCCTTCTGGGTAGAAGTAGGGGCTTGGGTGAAGTCTTTCCTCCAGCTGTGAATTCCATCATCAGTGTCTCTTCTCCAGTCTCTTTCTTGCCTACCTCTTCCCCTTTCCCTCCTTCCCTCCATGCCCCTCCCCCTGCCTCCTCTGCCAGCCCACTTCCTGCAGGCCAGAGTCAGGTGGGAGGAGGGCTCAGCACCTCCTTCCCAGGAGCCTAGCATCCCAGCTTTGCTGTTAGGAACTTACTGCTCATGAAGGTGAGAGGCTTTCACCTTCCTCCAGGGCTCCTTGGCAGAGCTGTCTGTGAGCTGAAATGGGCACCCCCTCTGTCTTCCCCACAGGAGGCTAGGGAGGTGCTGGGTGTGGCAGGGGACCCTCACCAGGCTCTCAGGGTGGTCTGGCTGGGTCAAAGAGCACACAGCATCTAGGCAAGTGGGGGTTGCCTGAGACTGAGGCCTCTGAACCCTGACAGAGGGCAGCTAGGGAGGACAGCTGAGCTCCTTCCGGGAGGGGGAGCAGTCAGTGCTGATCAGTGCTCCCTGACAGAAGCAAGGCTGCCTCTGCTTCTGGGGAGAGGTTGGGCGTGTCTGCCTGGCAGAGATTTCCAAATTGGTGCCTGTGGCTGGGAATTTTTCATAGGGGTGGAGATGGGGATGGAGCACAAAGGTAACAGGTAACAAGTCTCCAGACACCTTTTCTTCCTACCTAGACAGAGGTCAGGGCTTCCCAGGTGGTACTAGTTGTAAAGAACTCACCTGCCAGTGCTGGTTAGACAAGAGATGCAGGTTCAATCCTTGGGTCGGGATGATCTCCTGGAGGAGGGCATGGCAACCCACTCCAGTATTCTTGCCTGGAGAATCCCACGGGCAGAGGGGCCTGGTGGACTACTGTCTGTAGGCTCACAAAGAGTCGGAGATGACTGAAGCGACAGCATGCACGCATGGACAGAGGTCACAGAGCCAGAATGCGCTTGAAGAGTCCCTACAGGAGGAATCAGTCCATGCTGGATTACAGACATTACGGGGGCTCTTTCTGGCCCCCAGGTGTCTCTCCTATTACTCCCCGAGTCTCCTGCTGAACTTAACCATTCATGGCAGAGACCATCCCTTAAAATGATATCAGTCCACACTCTGGGGAGACCTACTCCCTGGTGTTGAGAGTTGGCGAGGGATCCGCCGATGGCACGGGGGAGCACCAGGGGTCTCAGGATCAGGGGACAGAGATCAGAAAAGGTGAAAGAGACGCAATCCCCTGTATCACATTCCACACCATGGCCAGCAGAAAGTCCTCTGAATCTGGCCAGCCTGGGGAGCCCTAGCCTGGACAGGTTTACCTGGGGCTGAACCCCAGAGGGCCCCCACTGCTGTGGTGGTGAGGGGCAGGGGAAATGATGTCAGGCTCGACCTAGCTTCAGCTCTGGTTCCTTGGCTTCTAGCTGGGTCCCCCTGGGCAGCTACCCTGTTATCTCCAACCCTAGGTTCTTTGGAAGAGAGTGTGTTGTGAGGATAGAAATGAGGTAGAGCAGAGCATTAAAAGATTTATTTATTTAGGTATGCTTGGTCTTAGGTGTGGCACATGGCATCTTCAATCTTTGTTGTGGCATGCTGGATCTAATTCCCTGCCCAGGGATTGAACCCAGGGTCTTTGTATTATGAGTGTGGAGTCTAAGCCACTGGACCACCAGGGAAGTCTCATGCAGAGCATTTAGAATCACACTCAGCCCACAGAGAGCACACAGAGGGACAAGAAAGGCCATCGTTACTGCAGGAGAGGGCCTAGCCCCCTGTTCCACAGAGCTCCTGTCTTCCTGTCTGCGTATTCTTCCTGCTACCCGTCAGCTGGTCTTTCTCACGAAGTTTCTTTTTACCTAACCCTTTCTTCCTCTCCTTTGCTCGGCATCTTTCTCCATCTCTGGCTGCCGTCCTGTTATTTCCCTGCCTATCTTGCTCTCATCTCCCCATCTCTGCCTGTCTCCACCCATCTCCCGTCCCTCCATCCCCCTCCTCCCTCCTCGCTCTGGCTAGTGTCCCGCCATCTCTCTGGCAGTCTGGCAAACACCCTCTGCCTCCCTGCCCCTGCCCATCCCTCTCCCCACCACCCCCTCTTGTGGGACATCCCTGACTGAGCCCGCTCCCCCTGCCTGTCTCCCCAACCCCTCCTTTCCCCTCACAGCCCTGGCCGGAGCCTTTTTCTGGCACCCACCCTGGGTAGGCGGCCACCGAGTGGAGCAATGCAGGCAGATGAAGCGGGTGGCGGTCTCCAGAGGCGAGGGTCGGACCGCTAATTCCCCTGCTCCGAGTGGAGGCCTCATTCAATTATGTCACATCCACTCAGCTGCTCTCCGCAGATGATGCAGAGCAGCAGCCCGCTGCCCCTCCCGGCCAGGACCTAATGGAGAGCGGTCTCCTTCGGCCTGGCTGACCACACCGGTCCTGCTGGCACAGGATGGGCCCCGCCTGTCTGGCCTCGGGGTTCTCGGCCTGCCATGATTCACTCCTCACCCTAATTACACCGACAGTGGGCCTCTGGAGTTTGTCCCTCTCACCTTAATCACTGCGGAATTTGATCTCAGGGCCTTTCATTCCATTACTGCCCCCCATCTGGCCACTGCCTGCAGGAGCCAGGCCGGCCCTGCGTCTCCCATGGGAAGAGAGGCCTGGGGGTAAGTAGACCAGGGAGGTGACCAGAGGGTCTGGAATCTGCCTCTCCAGCCTGAAATACCGACGTGTGGGCATTTCCTTGGAGTTTATCCCAGGCATCAGATCTTTCTGACTAAACTCTATCCAGGTGTCGTGAGACACCCCGGGAAAAGGCCTGCTTCCTGTCCCTTTCCTCGAGAAGCCTCACCTGGGGAGATGAGGCCCACAGAACAAGACCATTAAGAGCAGGGCTGACCGTAAATGGAGTTGGACTCAGAGAGGGGAATATCAAATAACTAGAGAACAGACACTTACTGGGAATTTACTGGCTGGCAGAATCTCTTGTATGTGTTGTGCCATTTTCTCCTTACCAGTTTGTGATGGAGGGATCGTCTCCACTTTCGGCGGGGAAACTGAAGTCTGGAGACATTGAGGGGCCGGTCTGAGCTCAAGCAGCTGCTGACAGTGCTCAGGGTCTTGGGGTCAAGTCCTTCCTTCCCCACCATTCCTCGGGGCTGGGGTGGCAGGGAAAGGCTCTGAGGCAGGACCCGAGGGGTAGAGGAGGGGGGAACAGCTCGGGTAGGGGGACAGCTTGAGTGGGGTTTATTAATAAGAGTGAGGACACTCAGAGCAGGAAAGGGAGAGGATGCTGTGGGCGCATGTTGTGGGGAGCATAGGAAATGGAGCTTAAGTGGAGTGGGGAACCTTCTTTTGTTTTTTAAGAAGATGGATCTTTCTTTCTTTCTTTTTGGCTGCACTGGGGTTTTCGTTGCTTTGCGTGGGCTTTCTCTAGTTGCGGCGAGTGGGGGCTGCTCTTCACTGCTCTTCACGAGTGCAGAGCTTCTCACTGCGGTGGTTTCTCTTGCTGTGGAGTACTGTTTCTAGGTTTGTGGGCTTTGGTAGTTGAAGCTCACAGGCTCTAGAGCGTGAGCTAAGTAGTTGTGGTACACAGGCTTAGCTGCTCTGCAGAATGTGGAATCTTCCTGGACCAGGGATGAAACCCATGTCTCATGCATTGGCAGGCAGATTCCCATCCACTGCGCCACCAGGGAAGTCTGATGGGAAGTCTTGGGTAACACATAGGAGACTCTGGACCTCAAAGCTGTGTAGAGGGGATCACTTTCAAGAGAAGCACCAGTGAACCAGTATGCATTTTTCTTTTGTACTTGTTTTCTTGTTGTGTCCAACTCTGCAACCCATGGACTGTAGACTGCCAGGCTCCTCGGTCCATGGGATTTCCCAGGCAAAATACTGGAGTGGGTTGTCATTTCACCAGTATAGTGGGATGAATTGTGTCTTGCGAGATAGGTCCAAGTCCTAACCCTTGATATCCAGGAATGTGCCCTTATTTAGAAATAGAGTCTTTGCAGCTGCAATTAAGAATCTTGAGATAAAGTCAGCCTGGATTTAGGATGGGCTCTAAATCCAATGATGTGACCTTATAAGGGACAGGACAGGGAGATTTGAGACAGGGACACAGAGAGGACCATGTGAAGACAGAGGCATAGATGAGAGAGATGCTACCACAGCCAAGGAATGCCAGGAGCCACCAGAAACTGGATGAGGTGAGGAAAGATTCTCTCCTAGAGCCTTCAGAGGGAGCACAGCCCTGCTGACACCTTGAATTTCGGACTTCTGAGAAAATGTCTTTTGTTTCCTGCTCCCTGTGTGTGCGTGCTCATTCATGTCAGATATTTCTCAACCCTGTGGACTATAGTCTGCCAGGTTCCTCTGTCCATGGAATTTTCCAGGCAAGAGTACTGGAGGGGGTTGGTATTTCCTACTCTGGGGTTTTTGCTACCTAGTGAAAATGAAGTTGCTCAGTCGTGTCCGACTCTTTGAGACCCCATGGACTGTAGCCTACCAGGCTCCTCTCTCCATGGGATTCTCCAGGCAAGAGTACTGGAATGGGTTGCCATTTCCTTTGCTACCTAGTTTGGGGTAATTTGTTACAGCAGCTGCAGGATGCTCATACAGACAAGAATTCATCTGTTTAGTGCAAGGAGCAAGATAGTGGAGGCTGGTGGGAGATACTTCCTCAAAGGCAGGTTTGGACCCATCACCCTCTGGGAGACTTCACACTGAACTCACAGCAGCAGGGCTGGCCAGAAAATTCAGTCTGTCTTTTCTTGCCTTTGGCCAGGAGGACAGGCTGAATCCATGCATGAGGGCCCCAGGGAGGCTGATGGGCTTTCCAGTTGGCACTAGTGGTAAAGGACCCATCTGCCAATGCAGGAGACATAAGGGATGCAGGTTTGATCCCTAGGTGGGAAAGATCCCCTGGAGGAGGGCATGGCAACTCAGTCCAGTATTCTTGCCTGGAGAATCCCATGGACAGAGGAGCCTGGTGGGCTACAGTCCAGGGGGTCGCAGAGAGTTGGACACAACTGGGTGACTAACACACAGCCTGCATGTCTACAAGAAGGAAAGCTGGTCTCTCCCACTTGAACCCCCCAGCGGCTCTTAGACTCCATACCATGGAGCTGAAAGAGCAGAATTAGCAAGATAGGCATGAGTCTCAGGGATTGAGAAGTCTTTAGGAGGGGGATGTTGGTGAGTGAGGCCTAGGGTATGGCCCGGAGTCAAGGGAATAGTGTCCTCAAACAAAGAGTGGCGGTACAGAGATCAGGACTTGAGTCATCCTGGAAGGAGCGTCCTTCCAGAAGTTAGGCTCATGGAAACAGATACGAGGGAGTGAGGAGATGAGGCTGTGGATCCATTTATTTGACCGCAGGCCTCAGTGCTGAGAACATGTTCCTCTTTCCTCCCTGCTGATGGGAGCTCTGTTTGCTTGTGGCTTTTTCTTCTAGAAAGAGTGAGGCGTTTTCCATCGCACCCTCCATCTGAGCCATCTTCATTCACCACAGTCTCCTCCCTGCCTCCCTCTTTCCCTGCTTGCTGGTCAGTCTAAGTGAGACCCACCCAGACAACTGTCAGCGCCTGGGACTTCCATCCTCCATTGGCTTCAGCTTCTCTCTCTATAAAATGGGAAAGTGACATGGCTTTGGGCAGGACTGAAACAGAACGGGGTCTCTTGATCACCCTCTGTCATTTCCTTCTCTGTAGCCCCTTCCTTCCCCCTCAGCTTGAATGTGCATTCAAGACAAGTGTGTACCAGCTAAGTGTGTGTCTGTGCACACAGCAGGCTGAGCACATCCTGTCTGCCAGCTGCCCCTGTTTACAAGGTCACTGTCCCCCCCAACCCCCGCATCACTCCCTTATCAAGCTTTCGAGGCAAATAAGCCACAGTGAAGGTTTCTGGGTTCCATCCAGCTGGTACTCTCTCTTGCCTTCCCCCCTCCCAACTCTCCCCACACCTGGCAGGCCTCCACAGGGCACACATTATGCCCAATCTCTCTCAGCATCCCCTCCCAGAATATTACTGCTGGAAGAGTCTGGAAGGACCTGACTCAGCCCTTTGTGTTTCTGATGAAGACTCTGAGGCTGAGAGAAGGATGCAGCTGTCTTAGGTCCCAGACTGATGCTCAGCAGAACTGGATCGTGGGCCTGGACCACTTTGGTACATCTCCGGGTAGCAGCTTACATTATGGTACCCTACAGACAGGCTTTGTAAAATACCCATCCCACTCTTTTTCAGTGGCGTTGGAGTTGGTGCCCAAGAGGAGTGTTGGTGATCCCTATCCAAGCCTGTCCATTTTGGTGGGAGTGGGGACCTTCTTATTGAAGAAGCCATGTATAGAGACCTGAGTAATTTTATACTAATTTACTTCTTTATCCCATTGATTTAAGACATTAAAAAAATTTTATTTGACTGTGCCAGGTCTTAGTTGTACCATGTGGGATCTAGTTCCCTGCCCAGGGATTGAACCTGGGCCCCCCTGCAGTGGGAGTGCAGTGTCTTAGTCACTGGGCTACTGGAGACATCTTCCCATTGATGTTTTTGTCTCCTTTATAGACTTGTGCTCAGGTGACCTAACCCGAGAGGCCCAGACCCGTGACTCATTTCTCCGTGCCACTTCCCTTCAATGCCAGCATCTCGCTCAGGGCACTGGGACACTGTGCTGCCGGGACCCTGTCTCTGAGGTGCTATGATGCCCCCCTGCTCTATTTGAGCTCCTTTCCCAGTTCCTGTCACTGACTTTGCTCCTCTTTCAGCTCCCCCTCTTCTCTCCTCTGATACCCAAACTTTTAGAGCACTCTGACCTAGAATCTTCTGCCACTTTTTCTTTCCGCTTGTGTCTCTAAGGCTCGTTCCTCAGACTCACCCATTTCCAGAGTGATGACAACTCCATCACATCTAAGTCCCAGCTGTGTCTCCCATTCCTCCCAGAGACTCTCTGGTGCCAGTCCTCCAGCCCCACACCCACCCTTGTACGGAACATGTGAAAAGTGGGAGGGACTGCTGTTCTTCTATTCACTGTATCTGACTATCTGGAAGTGTCTTATGAGAAACTCATTTCTTTGGCTTGAATGCAAAGGCCCCTGGGAGTGGTCACACATAAAGCTAAGGCCAGGGCTCGTGTCTTGAAAAATAGGAAGGGCTTTATCAGTGAAAATGAGAGGGCGTGTACATTTCAGCGGGAGCTCAGATCTGCAATAGGAAAGGGAGGCATGGTGTTGGAGGGATCTTTAGAAAGTACATATTGTCTAGGGGAGGTTGGCAAACTTTTTTTGCAAAAGGCCAAATGTAAATAGTCCACAGATAGGAAAAGTCTGTCTGGAATGGTCTTTGGGGACCACATGGTCTCTGTTGTGGATGCACTCATGCGTGATAAATCGCTTCAGTTCTGTCCAAGTCCGTGTGACTCTGTGGACTGTAGCCCGCCAGGCTCCTCTGTCCATGGGATTCTCCAGGCAAGAATATTGGAGCAGGTTGCTGTGCCCTCCTCCAGGTTATCTTCCTGATCCAGGGATTGAACCCAGGTCTCTTATGTCTCCTGCATTGGCAGCCGAGTTCTTTACTACTAGCGCCACCTGGGAACCTTATGGTCTCTGCCACCACTGTTCAGTTCTGTTGTAGTGCAGAAGCAGTCATAGGCAGAATTATGGGCTGAGTTATATCCCCCCAGATCTATATATTGTAGTCCCAACACCCAGTATCTCAGAATGTGAATATATTGGAGATGGGGGTCTTTAAACAGGTGATCCCTAGGTGGACCTTGATCAGTATGACTGGTGTCCTTATAAGAAGAGATTAGGACACAGACACGTTCAGAGGGGAGGCGACATGAGGGCACAGGGAGAAGACGACCATCTGCAAGCCAAGAAGAGAGGCCTTGGGAGAAACCATCCTTGCTGACACCTTGGTTTTGGCCCTCCAGCCTCCAGAACTCTGAGACAATAAACGTCTTCTGTTAAGCCCCCCGATCTCTGGTACTTGGTTATGGCAGCTGTAGCAAAGGAGGCAGTGTGTACCTGCATGAGTATAACCATGTGCCAATAAACTTTATTCATGAACACTGAAATTTGATTTATATATTATTTTCACATGTCATAAAGTAGAATTCTTTTTTTTAAATTAAATATNTACAATACTGTATTGGTTTTGCCATACATCAACATGAATCTGCCACAGGTATACACGTGTTCCCCATCCTGAACCCCCATACCTCCTCCCTCCCCGTACCATCCCTCTGGGTCATCCCAGTGCACTAGCCCCAAGCATCCAGCATCGTGCATCGAACCCGGACTGGCGATTCATTTTATATATGATATTACACATGTTTCAATGCCATCTCCAAAATATCTTCTTTTTCAGATTCTTGTCCATTATAGGTTATTATAGGATATTGAATACAGCTTCATGTGCTATACAGTAGGTCCTTTTTGTTTATTTTATATATAGTAGTGTATATCTGTTAATTCCAAACTCCTAATTTATCCCTCCTTTTCCCTTCCCCTCTAGTTATTGTAAGTAACTGGTTTCTTTATTTTCTATGTCTGTTTTATTTTCTGTTTCTGTTTTGTAAATAAGTTGACTTGTATCTCCTTTCTGATTCAACATATAAGTGATATCCACATGATATTTGTTTTCCTCTGACTTCACTTAGTATGATAATCTCTAGGTCCATCCATGTAGCTGCAGATGGCATTATTTCATTTTATTTTAATGGCTGAGTAATATTCCATTGTAGTGGTTCCCAGATGACTCAGTGGGTAAATAATCTACCTGGAGATGCAGGAGACGTGGGTTTGATCACTGGGTCAGGAAGATCCCCTGGAGGAGGGCATGGTGACCCACTCCAGTATTCTTGCCTGGAGAATCCCATGGACATAGGAGCCTGGTGGGCTAAGTCCATGGGGTCACAAAATCAGACACAACTGAAGTGAGTGAGCACAGACACAATATTCCATAGTATCCACACACTGCATCTTCCTTATCCATTCATCTGATGACAGACACCAGGTCGCTTCCATGTATTGGCTACTGTAAATAGTGCTGCTATGAACATTGGGATGCATGTGTCCTTTCGAATTATAGTTTTCTCTGGATATGTGCCCAGGAATGGGATTTCTGGATCATATGGTAATTCTATTTTTAGTTCTTTAAGGAACCTCCATACTGTTCTCCACAGTGGCCGCACCAATTTACATTCCCACCAACATGAAGTAAAAATTTTTGATTTTTTCCCCCATCATTAAAAAGAAATGAAAAAGCATTCTTAGCTTGAGGGCTGTACAAAAACAGATGACGAACTTTGATTGGCGTATGGGCTGTATCTTGATGACCCCTGACTAGGGCATCGGATGTGGCAGAGGGAGTGGGTGCAGAGCTGAGGCTGCCCACTTTGGGCAAGCCTTTCACAGTGAAAGAGGGAGCCATGGAATTTTGTAGAGCTGGGAGTGATGTGGCTAAAACTGGATTTTCAGGGCAAAGATCACCCTCCTTGATGTAGAAGAAGGGAAGGGCCGGGTAATTCTACTTTCTTGCGGAAGCCAGAGAGCTGCTAGTGCGACTGAAATTCTTATTATGTTCTTTAGCTTTCTCTCTCCTCTCTTCCCCACCAGAATTATTTTGCAATCACATAGTAAGAATTTTGTCTCCAGAAATTGCTACCCATCTTACTTGAGCTGTCTCCCCCTCTAGAGTCTCTGGCCACAGAACTGCAGCCACCTTTTCTCTGAATGACTGGGAATTAGACTTTCCCAAGTCTTTGACACACGTCTCTCTCTCTGCACCACTGTTCTCTTTCTCGGCTGCTCTGAACAGTGAGAAGACACGTTTACTTTCCTCTCAGCTCCTGTGTCTCTATCCATAGTTTCTATCATTTCCACTACTCAGTAATTTCTTCTAGGTTGATCAGAATTAAGCCTGAGAGGGCTGCTGCCTCTGTTTGTTCCTAAACCTTCGGAGGATGAAATTGTGAGTGAGGTGATTCAAGAGGTTATGAAATGCTCTGCTTTTTAGCAGAGTGAGATTTCTGTGCATTTGAATCATTGCTAATGTGTCCTGATCCTCTGCTGGGTTTGTGAGCTCATTTGTGTGTGTGTGTGTGTGTGTGTGTGTGTGTATGTTCAGTCATATCTGACGCTTTGTGACCCCATGGATTGTAGCCTGCCAGGCTTATCTGTCCATGGAGTGGATTGCCATTTCCTACTCCAAGGGATCTTCCTGACCCAGGGATTGAATCTGTATCTTTTGTGTCTCCTGCATTGGCAGTCTGATTCTTTACCACTGTGCCATCTGGGAAGCTGGGATATGATTTAGAGAAGCATCATTTGGTCTGATACCTCAAATCTGTGGAAGAAGAGTCCAGAGACATGGACCTGGCACCATGAGGTGCTGATCTGGTCCCCAAAGGCAGGTTGGAAGAAAGCAGGGGTGAGGGTGATGCTCACAGAGGGAAGAACATCCCAGGAGGCAGCCTGCCCAAGGATACATAGCTAGTCCCTAGCGTAGTTGGAAAGCAGCACACAGTCTCAGTCTGCTGTGCTCTTCCAACGCTGAATCCCTGCAGGGACCCCATGCCAGCACTTCCTCTTATCAACAGACTTCTCCCACCCAGCTTCTCCCAGCTTCTCTGCTTGTCTTTACTGACTGCCTTCTTTAGGCAGAAAGGCCTTCTCACTCTTTGTTTCCAGACCTTTGCATGTGTTCTTCTTTCTGCTTGGAATGCTTCCCTTCTTCTTCCCACCTTCCTAGATGGTATCCATATTTGAGATTCAGGACAAGCCCTAGCTCCTTCATTAAGCCCCTCCTGCCAGCCTGAGTCACCTGTTCCTCTGACTCCAAAGCCCCTGTGGTCTGGACTTAAAGAAAGAACTTATGGTTAGGGAGGAAGGATGGGGGGAAGGGATAGTTAGGGAGTTTGGGATGGACATGTACACACTGCTATATTTAAAGTGGATAACCAACAAGGACCTACTGTTGTTGTTGTTCAGTCACTAAGTTGTGTCTGACTCTTTGCAACCCTATGGACTGCAGCATGCCAGTCTTCCCTGTCCTTCACTATCTCTCCGAGTTTGCTCAGACTCAGATCTGTTCAATTGATGGTGCCATCCAACCATCTCACTCTGTCGTCCTCTTCTCCTCCTGCCCTCAATCCTCCCAGCATCAGGGTCTTTTCCAATGAGTCAGCTCTTCGTATCAGGTGGCCAAAGTATTGGAGCTTCAGCTTCAACATCAGTCCTTCCAATGAATAGTCAGCGTTAATTTCCTTTGGGATTGACTGGTTTGATCTCCTTGCTGTCCAAGGGACTCTCAAGAGTCTTCTCCAGCACCACAGTTCAAAGCATCAATTCTTTGGCACTCAGCCTTCTTTATGGTCCAACTCCTCCATCTGTACATGACTACTGGAAACACCATGGCTTTGACTAGATCTAATCAAAGATGGACCTTTGTTGTCAAAGGACCTATTGAATAATACAGGAAGCTCTGCTCAATACTCTGTAACAACCTAAGTTGAATTTGGGAAATGAATAGGAAAAGAATAGTTACATGTATATGCATATAACTGAATCACTGTTGTACACTTGAAACTAACACAACATTGATACTTCAGTATGAAAGAAAAAGTTAACAAACAAACACCCCACAAAGCCCCTGTTGTCTGGAGCCCCCCTCGGTACATTTTACACATTGTCTCATTCCGTCCAGTACAGACACTGGGCTGCTTCTTCCAAAAGATCAAGAATTGAGTCTTAACGGTCTATGTGCCCCCATCACATTAAGAACAGCCCTAGGAGGCAGAGGTGCTCAGTGAGTTCTGCAGCCAGGAAAGAAGGTTGGATAGAGAGAGGGGAGGGAAGGGGAAAAGGAAAAATGCTCAATGCTGAAAACTTTCATGTCCCTGGACAGGCAAAAATGCTGTCTCTAGGACAAGAAATGAGTGGGAAATTTGGGATGGGGCATGGGTGGGCTGCAGAAGGAATGTCGACTCTGGGTGACCTGACACCAGGGCAGGACCAGCTTTGTCCTGACAGGTGCGGAGTCTAAGGGAGTTAAGTGTGGGAGGAGGGGAGGGCAGAGGGGTGGTCCTCTTCCTCCCATCATTGTATTTCTTCCCTGTGGTGAGCTGGAGCTGGGCTGGGGGTGGTGGCTGGGGTGGGGAGGTGTTGATGCCTTTGGTGACAGGAGATAAATGAATCCATCCTAAAGAGCGGCTCCTTTTCTAGAAATGTAGTAGTTCAGCTCTTGACTTCAGTGCCTTGGGGTTTTTAATTAAATGTCAAATATAATTTAGGACTGGAGGGCCGAGAGGTGTGTGAGCATGAAGTCTAATGCCTCATCTTTGTGGGTCTCCCCGGCATGTGCCTAAATTAGGGTTCATTGATCACTATTTGAATGCCACATGAGAAAACATTTCGTTCCCCTGCTCGCCTCATCTTTGGTTTTGAAATAATAGTTGGAAGAATAAAAACAAAGCCTCCCACCCAAACTTGCATACATGTTATATAGAAAGAACCAGATTGGGATCCAAGACCTATAGAAATACATATATTCTATCTGTAGGTTTTCCCCCCAACAAAATCTTGTTTGGAACCGCATAGCTATTGGCCTATATTCTCTGTTCAGCACTTGGTGGCTAAGGGTCTTAGTAAAGCTATTCCACCAACTTCCCCAGCCCGTTCTGTGGAAATAAAGTGGAACGAGCCTGGATACCTGTCCTGGTTGCCAGATGTAGTCCGTCAAGGTACCCAGCATTATTGGAGAAAGTGACTAAGCTCTATACTTTTCTGTGTAGGTAAGGGTGTTGAGGCCTGGAGAGAGAAGTGACAGAGCCGGGGTCACAGACTGGGTTAGTGGCAGAACCAGAAATATACCTGAAACTTACCCGAGTAGCTTTAGCAGTTGATTCAAGCAGTGTATGTCACAGGACAATGATTAAGGTAACTTTATTTCAATTCAGTTCAGTAGTAAGTGGCAGCTGTAACAGAGGCTGCAGAGAACGCTGAAGAGTGCTACCCACAGGAGATCATCTATCTTTAAGGGGTGAGCTTTCTTCCTTCGTATGATTTAAAATTTTGTAATTTAGTTTTATTTTGGAGTCTGGTTGATTTACAATATTGTGTTCATTTCAGATGTATAGCGAAGTGATTCAGTTACACACGCATTCATTCTTTTTCAGATTCTTTTCCCTTATAGGTTACTACAGAATATTGAGTAGAGTTCCCTGTGCTACCCAGTAGGCCCTGTAGATTATCTATTTTGTTTTTTAGGTATGTATTTATTTGGCTGCCTTGGGCCTTAGTTACTGCACTCAGATCTTCATTGTCATGTGGGATCATCGGGGTGTGCAGGCTTAGCTGTTCCACAGCATGTGGGATCTTAGTTCCCTGATCACGGATTGAACCCATGTCCCCTGCATTGCAAGGCAGATTCTTAATCATGAGACCACCAGGGAAGTCCTTAGAATATCTGTTTCATATATAAGAGTCGAGTATGTGAATTCCAAGCTATTAATATTCCTTCCCCCTTTGTATGATTGATTGCAGTTATTTTCTGAAACACAAATGATTATCACATGTCTTTGTGTGGGGCTCTGTAAACCTCTCCTTTGAAATCCTTTAAATGGCGATGTAGACATTTGATAATCTGTGCTTAACCTTCTTCTGCAGCCTCTTCCCCTCCAATCTGTAATGCACATGCCATCCTCCAGCCAAATAAAACTTCTCACCAGCCCTGGGTGTGACTTAGACATGTACAAAGGATCCTTTCCCTGAAGTCATCCACTTGGGCTGGTTAGGATTGCATTGAGCTGCAGGTAGAGGGTACTGGAGTAGATGGGGCTTAAGTCTAGAGGACCTTACACTTCTCACATGATGAGAAAACAGGCTGTTGCCAGACACTGTTTGGCTGTTCAGTGATGCTATCAGAGTTCCAAGTCCCTCCTCCCTTTCCACGCTGCCATGCTTAACTTGTCCTCCTGCTCAATACCTGATGGTCAAAAGATGATTATAGTAACTTACAGCATCACATTTGCATTCAGGGGAAGAGGAGAGGAAGGACCAGCAGTAAATCCATCTGTTCTTGGGCTCAAGAGAGCAAAGCCTGCTCCAGAACCCTTGCCAGCAGATCTCCTTTTTCTTCCCACTGGCCAGAATAGAGTTACGTGATAGCTAGGTTCAAGGGAGCCTGGAAAACCAAGAATTCGGCAAGAGGATGAGAATTTCATCACTTATGGGAATGGGTTGAGAAATAGCTGAACTCCCTAACCCTCCAATGGGGATCATTTTGAGGTGTGATTTTCACTGTTTTCCAGAGCTTCTCCATGGGATTGCGCTTAGACACTCAACGAAGTAGGTGGCATAACAAAATGCATCTTTTGGGGCCCTTTCTTCTACCTGGCTGGTGTTTCCTGCACCACCCCCCCACCCCAAGTTGGTCACATGTGATTTGATCCCTGGCTCAGGGTCTGCTTCAGGGGTCATCCAAACTGGGGGTACTGTCTTTGTCATCTGTATTTCCAGAAGTTAGCACAGTGTTTACTTGAGAACAGACACCCAGAGCCCCATGGAATGGATAACCGGGCAGATGGAGAGGGTAGGTTTGTACACAGAGTGAAGTGTAGCTAGTAGCAAGGCGAAAGGCTCACCCAGAGTCCTGGTAGAGACATTTACTGCTCACCAGGCATCTACGTGCTTCTCTGCACTTCCCATCCTCCCGGCGGTTCAGTGGGAGCTATGGGACAAGGTTTGGCCAAAGGCTGGGCGGGGAAGGGGTGTGTAGTGGTGTGCAGCCCTCCAGTTCTCTCTTTCCTGCCACGGTCACCTGGAACCCATGCCTCAGTGTGGCAGGCAGTGTGCTGTAATGCAAACAGCTCAGATTTCTGAGCTCTTACTTGGAGGACAGTGACTCAGAGGGGATTTTGCATGAGTGGGAGACAACCAACATTAAGCCACAGAGATTCATCTTTTGTTATCAGAATAATCTCACCTAAGCTACACACCCATTCACCAACACTTACTTTTTTATTTAAAAGTTTTATTTGTTTAATTTTGGCCACTCAGGGCCTTCGTTGCAGCACCTGGGCTCCTCATTGCTGTGAGTGGGCTTTTCTCCGGTTGTGGCGAGTGAGGGCTGCTCTCTAGTTGTGGTGCGGGGGATTCTCATTGCAGTGGCTTCTTTTGTTGCAGAGCACGGGTTCTAGGGAGCATGGGCTCCGGAGTGCAGCTTGTGGGCTCTAGAGCACAGGCTCAGCGGTTGCGGTGTGTGGGCTCACTAGTTGTGGTACATGGGCTTCGTTGTGGCATGTGGGATCTTAGTTCCTAGACTAGAGGTTGAACCCATTTACCCTGCATTGGCAGGTGGGTCCTTAACCACTGGACCACCAGGGAAGTCCAAACACTTATTTTTGAACTCCTGCTATTTGCTTCTAGGTGCTGGGGAGAGAGGTAAGTGGAGGGGACAAGGACCTGCTCTGGTGAGCATGTCATGGGGTCACTCATGCCACATGGTGGACAGTTTGCCAGCTCACGCGTTCTCTCCCAGGTGGGAGGGGCTTCCAGGGGCTCCTCCTCCTCCCTTCTCAACAATCCCAGTCCTGGCATCTCTGGTGGAGAAGTTGGACAGATTATAGGTTTGTGGTTCTATTGAGGGTGGAAAGCATTCATACCCAATATTTGTCAAAAAGGTTCAACTGCAACTCACGGTGAGGAATTTTTTTTTTTTTCCCCCAGCTGTTGTCTCTGCAGGGGTCCTGGAGTCTGTGAGCACAGGTAGGGGACAGACATCCAGGCCATTCAGAGTGCAGAGTCCTTATCTGCACCTTCCCCTGAGAAATAGATCTTACATTGCATCTGTATGCAACACATATATATGTATATGTGCATGGGCATGCCAGGATCAATAGCTATCACTGGTAATATATTCTGATATTTTATATTCTACTCAATTTTATTAAAGACTACTCATTGTGACCTATGGAATTGATTTCCACGACCCTTAAGTATATACAACTTGCAGTTTGAAAAAAAAAAGCAGCCTAATGATAATGGTTTCGCGCTAAGTCATTTCACTCGTGTCCGACACTTTGCGGCCCCATAGACGTACCCTGCCAGGCTCCTCTGTTCATGGGATTTTTCAGGCAAGAATTTGGAGTGGGTTGCCATTTCCTTCTCCAGAGGATCTTTCTGACCCAGGGATTGAACCTGCATCTCTTATGTCTTCTGCATTGGCAGGTGGGTTCTTTACCACTGGCACCACCTGGGAAGCCCGAATGGCTTTAGGGAGCTAGAAAATAGTGGTAAACGCTGTGGACTGGGGTAGTCTAAGAGGGCTTCCTTTAGAAAAAGCCTTTTGACCAGGATCCATGAGGATGGGCAGAAGCTGGATCAATAAGGAAAAGCCTTTCTAGGGGAGAAGGCTGAGCCAAACCTTGGAGGATGGCCCTAGGTGTTTGGTGAATGGTGGTCAGCCAGCCTGTTGGGGAGTAAGCTTACAAGGGCGTGGTAACGGGAAACATTGATATTCAAGATAGCTAATACTTGGAAGAACTCTGATACCTGGAGGAAAATGGGCTTTGACCAGTCGAGCTTGTATCAGCTGTGACCCCTGTCAAAGCAATAATACCAAGGTGAGGCTGGCTGTCTTTTTGGAAGCAGGCTAGGCAAGGAAAGGGATTAGTTGTGAACAGAGGTAGGGGTGGCAGTAGAGCTGGTGATGGCAGGGTTGGGTACTGGAACCCCCTGTGGTTTGGAAAAGCATCTCTGTATTATGCGCCTTTTAAAAGAGCAGTCTTAGCATCTTTGCATACGATTCCAGACTCCTCAAGACTCTGAACATCTCATTCTCAGGTGAGGTTCCTGTTGGGTTAGAAAGAAGCTTGGGACAGCAACAGGACTCAGCAAAAGGCAGAGGCAGGTCACAAATGGTGACTGCTGGGGAAGACAGGCAGGCATTCTGCTGAGTTATCGTGTTCAATGTTTCTGGATTGCAGACTAAGCAGGGCACCAGGGACCAAGCTTTAGGTCCAGCAACAAACTTTCTTACCATGAGTTTCAGAATCTAATAAAGGAAATGGAACAATGCCTGCCCCACTGACCTTAGAATTATACTGTGATGAGGAGCAGTTAGAAATCACCTTGAAATGAAAAAGTTGTATTTTATGAGCATAAGCACAGCCTTGGGTCGGTAGAGGGAATGCTTTCCTCTGAACTTGCCCAAGAAGGCAAATTTTTGTTTAAATAACACAAATGTAATAGAACTGTCCAAAGTACATGATCTTGGCAATGAAATTTGTGGGACCTAACTCGTGGTTTTCTTAGTTTTATAACAGTGTAAAAATAATGCATTTTTCATCAAGCTAGAAATAAAAACAATAATAAAAATCTAACATTTATTGTGGGCTGATTATGTGCCAGCCACTCTAGCAGGTACTTTGCGTCTTATTTAAGCCTCACAACCAACCTGTGTGGTGCATACCATTATCAGCCTCATTTTGCAAAGAAAAACGGTAAGAAAGTTGTTATAACTCAACTGAGAATGACACGGCAATTGTTTCATCTCATGGGGAAAGCTAAGAAAGCAGTGCCCCACCATCCACAAAAACCTCAGGGGGCTATGCCCACGTCCATGATGGGGTTGGTCTCTTTCCATTCCCTCCCCTCCACTGCCTCTCCTTTAACTTCTCTTTGCAAAATCTCTTAACTTCCCAAGAGCTTGGGTAGGCAAGTAGTGTATGGAGCCAGTGCCCCAGGAGCAAAATTATCCCATCACTTCCTGTGAGATCTTATCAATCCTCCTGTCAAATCCATGAGGTGGGGGATGGAAAATGGGGAGGGAGTGCGCAGACATCTGGGAGCTAGATTGGGAATGTGCATCCCTTGTTTCTTTTATGAATAAGCAATACCCAAGAGGGGCTAAAGTTTTACTAGGTCCTCCTTGCGTTCACTCCCTAAGTCATGTCCCGACTCTTTGTGACCCCGTTGACTGCAGCACACCAGGCTTCCCTGTCATTGACCGTCTCCCAGAGTTTGCTCAAACTCATGTCCATCCAGTCGGTGATGCCATCCAACCATCTCATCCTCTTTCACCCCCATCTCCTCCTGCCTTCAATCTTTCCCAGCATCAGAGTCTTTTCCAATGAATTGGCTTTTTGCATCAGGTGGCCAAAGTATTGGAGCTTCAGCTTCAACATCAGTCCTTCCAATGAATAGTCAGCGTTAATTTCCTTTGGGATTGACTGGTTTGATCTCCTTGCTGTCCAAGGGACTCTCAAGAGTCTTCTCCAGCACCACAGTTCAAAGCATCAATTCTTTGGCACTCAGCCTTCTTTATGGTCCAACTCTCACATCTGTACATGACTACTGGAAAACCGTAGCTTTGACTATATGGACCTTTGTCGGCAAAGTCATATCTCTGGTTTTTAATATGTCTAGTTTTTAATGTCTAGGTTTGTCATAGCTTTTCTTCCAAGGAGCAAGAGTCTTTTAATTTCATGGCTGCAGCCACCATTCACAGTGATTTTGAAGCCCAAGAAAATAAAATCTGCTACGGTTTCTGTTTTTTCCCTACCTATTTGCCATAAAGTGATGGGACCAGATGCCATGATCTTGGTTTTTTGAATGCTGAATTTTAAGCCTTGAGATTTCCCTAATTCCAAGGTTCTTCCTGTTTCTGTCTTACGTTCCAGATCTTACTCCTTGGTCAAACTCCAGGTGTATTTTCTCCTCTGAATCCTTTCTTGTCTCCTGTATTCAGGTGGATCTGTCCTTCCTGACCCCACCTTTGATAACATTTGTCCATGGGTGGTCCTTACTGTGAAGTATACAGAATGTTATCAGTGGAATCTCTTAGCTGGGTCATAGATTTCAGGACTTCTCCCATTGGAGCGTGAGACACACTCTTATACATTCACAAACCCACACAAACTGGCTTCTGGCTGCCCTTGATGGCTGTTTATGAGAAAGAATGGGATAATGAGCTTGAATCTCTCATCCACCACTTTTGATATATGTAACCTTGGACAGATCACTCCATTTTCTCAAAATTAGAAATAATTTATGTAAAACACCCAGCACAGTGCCTGCCTTCAGTCAATGGCTCTGAGTTAGTGGAATAAACCAAGAATCAGGAGAATTGAGCCCTCATTCTCGCTCTGTGACTATTCAACTGAACTTAAGCAAGTTACTTCTCTCTTTGGAACCTCAGTTTCCTCCTGTGTGAAATTAGACGTTCTGGATGGTGCTGAGATCATTTCCAGCTCTGACACTGTCTCTGCCCCAGCCCCAGACTCCATGAGGCCTAGATGACCAGTCTAAAAAGACTCAGCAACTCCCAAGAGCTGAGTTTTCAAGGCACCTGCTATTCTAGGGGAGGGCTTCCCTAGTGGATGAGACAGTGAAGAACTCAGATTTGATCCTTGGATTGGAAAGGTCCCTTCGAGAAAGACATGGCTACCTACTCCAGTATTCTTGCCTGGAGAATCCAATGGACAGAGGAACCTGGAGGGTTACAGTCCTTGGGTCTCAAAGAGTCAGACACGACTGAGCGACTAACACTTTCATTCTAGGGGACCTGGTTGGGTTTACTGATGATTGGGGAAAGCTGGGCCCTTGGCTGTCTAAGGCCTGGCTTGGAGAGGTGAGAGGAGAAGGAAGAAAAGAGGGGGGTCATCTAGGAGGAGGACAGAGTGACCTTGAAGATGGATCCCCATCGTCAGCCCAGAAATGACAGGTTAAGGAGGGACCCAGACGTGCTGCCCTTCTCCACTTTAATTACTATCATTTTGAGAAGTCTGGAGTCGAAGCCTCAGAATTCCTCTTTGGAAAACTGTGTCTTTGCAGCATCTGCAGACAAGGACGTTAGTAAACTGGCAGTCAACGCTCCATCAACTCCCCACACAGGGAGGGCGGCTGCTGACAGATGGAGGTGTGTGTGCGGCATGGGTCAGAGCCCGTCTGAGCACCTTCCCACGTGCCTGGCTCCCTTTGCCCCGCCATCGCGTGGCTCCTCAGCCATAGTTACAATTAGACATATGAAGATGTCTATTACCTTCTGGGGAGGGGTGGGGGTGATGGACAGAGGAGCCGACCATTCTGAATGAGATGAAAAGATGGGGAAGAATCAGGGATGCTGACTTTGAGTGTCTTTGTGCTGGATGGCATGTCCTTGTTAGAGGGGCTGTGGGGTCCTCTGAGTAAAGTTCAATGGAGGGTGCCTCCTGGGTACGTGTGTGAACATGTGGGTGTGAATGTGATCATGATGGCGAGTGAGAGAGGAAGAACAGCTGACAGGGCTTGGAGAAGCCTTGGTTTGCACTTAAGGATTGTACTCATTCATCAGGCCCAGTTAGCCTGAAATCTTCCCTGATTCTGACAAATGATTATTCAGTCATTTCAATGTTGCTTCTTGGCAAAATTTTGAAGCAGATGCCTGAAACTGATGATTTGTAAGTTCTTAGAAAAGAAAGGTGATTGCTAGACGCCGGCATGAGTTCACTTAGAACAAAGCAGATCATCCCACCTCCTTTCTTCTTTTGACAGCTGTTAAATTGATCATCAGGGTGGCACAGGGCGCTTCTGCTCAGCCCAGAGTGGTGGATGAGGGGTGACCCTTCTCCCATTACTGTCCACGTGACGTGGAACTTGGGTAGAGGGCAACCTTGTTGACGGTACCTCTCTCTTATGTCTCAGTTTTGAGCTGAGGGGTCCTCACAGAGATGGGGAATGGGACCTCTTGCCCACAGGGATGTATTTGATGGCTGCAGGCAGGAAAGAGCAGCAAGGCTCCATGGGTAGAAACTCACCAGTAGGAAAGGGGGACTCAGGCCTGGGGTCAGGCCTGTAGCACCATCAGTCAGGGGTATGGGGGAGACAGTTCTGGACCCCTAATGTCCTGGGGCCCTGGTGAGTCTGGGGGAAAGCTGCAGGCTTCCATGTGGGATATTACTCAGCCATTAAAAGGAATGAAACTGCCATTTTGCAGCAACATGAATGGACCTCGAGACTGTCATACTGAGCAAAGTCAGTCAGAAAAAGAAGGAGATATATTGCATGGAATCTAAAAAGAAATGAAACAAGTGACCTTATTTACAAGAAAGAAAGAGACTCACAGACTTACAGAATGAACTTATGATTGCAGGGTGGGGTGGGGGGAAGGGACAGTTAGGGAGTTTGGGATGGTCATGTACACACTGTTATATTCAAAATGACCAACCAACAAGGACATACTGTCTAGCACAGGGAACTCTACTCAATGTTATGTGGCAGCCTGGGAGCGAGGGGGGCCTTGGTGGAGAATGGATACATGAATATGTATGGCTGAGTCCCTTTGCTGTTCATCTGAAGCTATCACAACATTGTTAATTGGCTACATTCCAATACAAAATAAAAAGCTTAAAGTTTGGAGTGGGGAGAAAACGGCAGGCTTCCAATCACAGATGCAAAACTTGGGTCCTGGGCAGATTTGATGTCCTCTATCTGACCTCAGATAGAGTTGGACACGACTGAGCGTTTGAACTGAACTGAACTGAACTGACCTCAGAAAGCCATCTTTGCCTCCACAAATAAGGCCGAGGAGCAAAACTGGCCTCTGAGTTTCTGGTTTGTTTGCAGGTAAAACAGCCAGGTAGCCTTTCGGAGGGCTGTGTTTTAGATAAATGTATACATTCCTGAGTATTTTTGGGCATATTTGGGAATCAGGCTCCTGATGAAGTGAGTGGAGACTCAAAGGCACTGTAACTTGGGTACAAAAGGAACTGTGAGCATGTTTTACACTGAGAGACTGATGAGGCTTAGCTACCTCGGCTGGCCAGCCCTTGAATGGACAGTGTAAAATCACTCATGGCAACTTTGTGAATCAATGTAAAAAAAAGTCCAGCTGATATGCACTCGTGGGGGACCTACATTTGCTGAAAAATTGTTCCCTTAAGGAGATTGATTAAATCTCAAATCTCAGTTTAGAAGGGGGGCTCCTAGTATTGTGCCACAGAGCTCGCTTCAAGTCAACCTTTCATCTGTGACGTGGGTGAAGACACAGAGGGCAGCATTATTAAATTTTTAGATGACAGTTAGAAGGGATAATTGAGGTCCAGAGAGATAGCTGAGGCTTTGAAAACATCCTGATAAGCTGAAATGATGCCTGAAACAAACAAGATGAAATTTAACAGGGAAAAATATTAAGCCCTATATTTAGGTAATAAAAGTGAATTATGTCAGTACAGTATGGGGAAGCATGACTTGGGAGAATTTCAAATTAAAATCCTGGGGCCCAGACACTCGGAGCAGCAGACTGCCTGATGAGGGCAGCAGAGAGCAGCTGCTGTCCAGTGCCAGACAGGTGAGGGACCCTGTCCAGGGCAGCAAGAGGTGTGGAGGCAAAATGGGACAGGAGTGGGAAGGCCCGACACGGGCAGGTGAAGGCGGGTTTGGGGCACACAGGCTCCAGGTGTGTGAGATACCTGGATCCAGGTGGGGCTGGACTCCCAGGGCCAGTTGTGTCCTGGGCTTTCTCATCTGGGGTCTGCCTTGTCTCTGAGGTGGTTTCCACTGGCCACTAGCTCAGTGGGGCGAAGACCGGAAGTGACATACGTAACAGAGATGGAAAACCGCTAGTGGCAACCTGGGGCTGGGGAGGTGAGCATGGGGGCAGGGTGTGTGAGCGGGAGGAAGGAGAGGAGGGGCCTTGGTGGCAACAGATGGCTCTGTATCTTGGTTGCAGCTGAGGCTGCGTGTGAGAAAATGGCCGGGGACTGCAGGCACTCGTGCTATCAGTTTCCCGGTGATACTGCAGGAGAGTTACGTCCATTGTAACTGTGAGGGGAAACTGCATGAAGGGTCTATGAGACCCGTCATACTATTTTTTTTAAATTATAACTTCCTGTGAATCTATAATTAATTTTTTTTAATTGAAAAAAAACAAGGAAGCTAAGGCGGACTCTGCAGTGAATGTCCTGGGCTGGGGGTGGAGGGGAAGACCCTGTTTTCACTCCTGGAGTGGAGCTCTTTAGGACAGCCTTTGGGGGTGTGCATAGGGGAGGGCTTTGTATGCAGGGGGACCCCAGGGTCTCTGGCATTTGAAAAACCTGTGGAGAGGGGCTGTGGACTTTGGGACTATAAAGGGCTGCTCCTCAAGCCCACCAAGCACCCCAGGTGGATGGAGGACAGGGGACACTCCACGTTCTTGGGCCCTACCCATGAGTTTGGTTAGAGTTGGGTTAGCAGAGACATTCTTTGGGATTTAGTCCTGGGAGGGGCAACTGCCTGCCTGGCTGATCCAGCCTGGGGAAACCAGCCCCACATTCTCTAGGAGCTGTGGAAAGGTGGCTTGGGAATTTAGAAGGGGTTTGTGATAAAGAACCCGCCTGCCAATGCCGGAGACATGAAAGATGCGGGTTCCATCCTTTGGTTGGGAAGATCCTCTGGAGAGAGGCATGGCAACCCATTCCAGTATTCTTGCTTGGAGAATCCCATGGACAGAGGAGCCTGGTGAGCTACAGTCCATGGGGTCAAAAAGAGTCAGATATGACTGAGTGATTAACATTTTCAGTTTCAGAGCTGCAGAGAAGATCCAGCCCCCAGCCTCTGGTGGGACCTCTGGCAGCACTGACTGAGGTGTGGACCACTTGTGAGTCTGCCTCAAGGGAGGCCAGCTCTGGCTTCTGTTCAGGGCTGCAGGCAAGAGGCAGAGAGAACAGAGAGATGCCACCCAGAGGACATTCCACAGGGGCCCTGGTGGCTTCCAAAGAGGTGACTGCAAGTACATGTTTGATCCTGGCCCAGCATGGGGGTTTGGGTCTGTCCTGCTCCATGCACATGGCTCCCCCTCTCTCCTGGGAGCCCAGAGAGGCTAGCACAGCCATCATCCTGTTCTCAGGACAGTAGGGTTTGAAAATGGATTTTCCGTAAAGAGTGGAGGTGTCAAATATTTCTGCAAAGCCATCAAGAGGCAGCCCACTGCCTCTGATGTCCTGTGAGAGTGAAGTTGCTTTCCAGGTTTCCCTTCTACACCAATGAGACTGCCTGGTTGCTGGAAGACCCTCCCAGTCTCACCAAGACTTGTACCCAGGGCACAAGAAGTACTAGGCGTGTTTAAGTGCATCTCTCACCTCCTTCCTGGGGCCCCTTTCCAGGAGCCAGGGCCTTCGTCCTGCATTGCCTCCTCTTTGTGCAACAGAGTCCCGGAGAATTCAGCCTCTGTAGCTGACATTCCCACCAACACCATCAGATCCATTGAGCGTGTGCAACCCACTCTCGCAGTAACACACTCCTGGATCCTCGGCACTGCCGAAGTCCTGCTGTGAGTGGGTCTCTGAGTGACAGCTCCTTTGATGCCTCCTTCTCCCTCCATCCTACTGGGAGTTGCCATGCTCCCACCTCTCATTCCTTTTACATCCTCAGCATGCCAAAAAAGCTGGCACCATGTGGTCACAGATTTTGATCTATGCTGGCAGCAAAGGCCCAGGATGGACTCTGCTTGAGGAAGGGAAGGGCTTGAAGAGCTAGAGGTCATCAGTATGAGACAAAAGAACAACTCTAAAGCTCCAGACCAACAAGGGGAGGAGGAGAGAGGCTGGGAGGCTGAGCACACTCAGGCTAGAGACAGACATGCCTGGTGAGGAGGGGTGGACAAGGACTGTATGTTTCAGGTCATTTACCCAGGAGTCCAGGCTTATACTCGGCAGCAGGGGACCTGTTTGGGTTTGGACCACCTGTGTTCATCAGCCGGCAGGGAGCCAGCAGTGGGACTATTGTGTCAACGGCTGTGTGCCTCTTGTATGGGTTTTTTATGGAGATTGTGAGGTTCACACCTTCTCCTGGTGGGCTGAGTTGATGAGAGATCATGGCTGGTTTATTCTGCCTATTTCACACCATGTGTTGGAGGATGATCAAAGAGGGTAGAAAATGTGGTCCAGTTATGCCCAGGAATGTAGGGGGGGCAGCCTCTGGGGGCCTGAATCTCCAGACTCCATCACCTGGTGCAGGGTCTGCTGACCTTGGCAGGATTCTGTTGCTGGGTGAGGGGGACAGGGAGTGCAGTTTGCATTGGCTGTTACCCCACGCCCCCTTCCTGAGCCCTGTCTTATACTATCCCATTTGGGATTTCTTCCATCCCAAATATCCATTGGGCTGCCCAAGTGGCTCAGCTGGCAAAGAATCCTCCTGCAATGTGGGAGACCTGGGTTTAATCCCTGGGTTGGGAAAATCCCCTGGAGAAGGGAATGGCTACCCACTCTGGTATTCTGGCCTGGAGAATTCCATGGACTGTGTAGTCCATGAGCTTGCAAAGAGTCGGACATGACTCAGTGACTTTCACTTTCACTTTCTTTCTTTCGAGCAAGGTCACTTCGAGGCTGCTGTTCACAGACCAAAGAGGACTGCAGACTCAAAATCCATTAGCATCCGGATGGCAACATAACCATGCACAGTGGAGACTGATGCAGTAAGATGTGATGGGGCCAGTGTGGGGCTGGAGAGTCTGCACCTCAGTTGAAATAATTCAGGTACAAAGTGTTCAAAAACTGTGCCAAAGATGATACATCTGCAGATAGAATCTGGCATCTGCTGGTGCAGGGTTTTCTCTTTTCCTCCTGCCCTAAGAGGGCTTCCTAGGTGACTCAGCAGTAAAGAATCCATCTGCAGGGCCGGAGAGTCGGGTTTGATCCCTGGGTTGGTAACGTCCCATGGAGAAGGAAATGGTAACCCACTCTGATATTCTAGCATGGGAAATCTCACGGATAGAGGAACCTGGCAGGCTATAGTCTGTGAAGTTGCAGAAAAGTCAGACACAACTTAGCTAAACAACAAACCTGTCCTAAGAAGGAGCCCCTCCTGGTTAACTTCCTCCCACACCAATCTAGAGATGCTGAGGAAAGGACAGGCAGTGTGAGTCAGGCCTTCTGCTTCTTGTTCACCTTGGGCAAATACTTGACCTCTCTGTCTTGCTTTACTTCTCTGCCAAATGGGCATAATATCCTTCTCATCCACATTTAAGCTTTGTTCTGAGGATGAAATGAGATAATGCATTTGGGAAAATGTATACCCTGCTTCACTCCACAATGTTTCAGAGGGAGATTCTAAAAATACTTGTGACATAAAAGGATAAAAATAAATAATATGTGAAATGATTTTGTGATTGTATCATAAACACATTTTCATTATTGTCCCTGGGAGCAATGTGAAAGTGATAATAGATATATTATTTCTCAGAATCATGTTCAATTTAACCTTGGGCTTTGGGGTCTTGACTGAAAAGCAGGCTGGCATGGGAACCTCAGGCATTGAAGCTGGCTGCCTACTAGGCCCTCGAGAGTGTTTGGGAGGGGGTGGGTGGTGATAGTCAATACTCATTTGTCAGCCTCTTTGCACGCTGGGTCAGGGTTCTAAGGGCAGCTCATTGTCATTAATGCTAAAAATCCCTGAGTGTCCCCTTTGTGCCGGGTCCTCGCTGGGTCTTCAGACACAGAGCTAGAAATGACTGAGGTCTGTCCTACAGGGGTTCCTAGGAAGAGACCTGGGAGTGAAAGTCACGACTTGGGAAAGCTGATTAATTCCTTCTTACTTCAATTCTTTGTCTGTAAGATGGACATCGTAACCCTCCACTTCCTCCCTCACAGCCATGCTGGAGGGATAAAATGAGAACGTGCTCTGATAAGAAAAATTGCTATGTAAATGTGAAAAATCATCATCTCTATTCAGTACTGCTTGAAAGTGATTTCAAAAATAACAGGGCTATAAGGATTTGGGAACCAACATGACCAACAGGGTTTGCCTTAAATATTCCACCCTGGAGTTTTTCTGGGATCTGAGCATGACTGTGAACCAGGTCACAAAGATGAACCCTTCCCCCAGAGAAAATGGAAAGCCTCTCCAAATTTGGAGCCTTTGGTTCGACCCCTGGGTTGGGAAGATTCCCTGGAGGAGGGCATGGCAACCCACTCCATGGGTTTCTTGCCTGGAGAAACCCCATGGGTAGAGGAGCCTGGTGGGTTACAGTCCATAGGGTTACAAAAAATCAGACACGACTGAAGCGACTTAGCATGCGTGACTCTTTAATACGGTGGTCCCCAACCTTTTGGGCACCAGGGACTGGTTTCGTAGAAGACAGATTTTCCATGAATGGCAGGGATGTGGGGCATGTTTCAGGCAGTAATGCAAGCCATGGGGAGTGGCTGTAAATACAGATAAGGCTTTGTTGCTCACCTGCCCCACATTGCTCACCTCCTGCTGTGTGGCCAGTGGGGGCAGGTATTGGGGAGCCATGCTTTAATACATGTGGAGCACTGAGATATGCATTGCAGGGTGGGAAATTGTTATATGGAGAATTGTGCCCATCCTCAATATTCTATGTTGAAATCCTGACCCTCCACTCTCTCCGAATATGATTGTATCTGGAGTTAAGGTCTCCAAAGAGGTAATAAAGTTAAAATGAGGTTGTTAAAACGGGCCTTAATCAAATCCTGTAAGGGTGTCCTATAGGAAGAAATTTGCATGCATGAAGACACCATGGATGCTCACACACAGAGGAAGGGCCACTGAGGACACAGTGAGAAGATGGCCGTGTGCAAGCCAAGGAGAACCCCAACCTGCTAAGACCTTAATCGTGGACTTCCAGCCTCCAGAATTGTGATAGAATGTATTTCTGTTGTTGAAGCCACCCGGTCTGTGGCATTTTGTTATGGCAGCCTTAGCAAGCCAATATAGATGTATCCAGGAAAGTATGAATTATTCATTCCTTTAATAAATACTTATGAATTTGGGCACTGTTGGTATGGGAGATGAAAGGTTGAACAAGAAAGATGTGGCTTATATTCTCAGGAGGCTTGGAGTCCAATAGCAATCTTGTGTCTGCCTTCAAGATGGGGAGACCAGACCGACACTCAGAGAAAACACAAGACGACATTTAAATTGAATACTACCGACTTCAAGTGGTAGAAGTTCAGAGAAAATGAAAATATAAGAAAATCATTAAGGGGATTTCTCTGGTGGTCCAGTGACTAAGACTTTGTGCTACCCATGCAGGGGGCCCAGGTTCAATACCTGGTCAGGGAACTAGATTCCACATGCTGCAACTAAGAGTTCAAATGCTGCAACTAAGACCCAGCACAGCCAAATAAATAAATATAAAAAAAAAAAAAAAAACAAGAAAGAAAATCATTAGGGGAAGTTTTGTGGAGAGAGGGCTTGGAAGATGATCTGGGCAGCCCTAAACTTCTGTAGGGAGCTTATAGGTCCAACAAGAGTTGCCCGTCTGTACTGGCTTACCTGGAAGGTACAGCTCCCTGGGAACTTCTCAGTATTCCAGGCGACTGGCCAACACAGTCTTCTTCCCTGGGAGCCACGGCCACCACCCTCTCAGGCTGAAAATTCCTGCTCTCCAGAGACCGGAGCTTGGCCAGCTCTTCTGTGGTTATTTGCTTCCATTTCTCCAGGCAGATGGGGACTGCTGGCTGTTCATCAAGTTAGCAATTAGCAAGTAATTCATTAGGCACCTAATGAACAAATTATTAACCTGGCAAGCCATGTCCAACTGCTGACTTGGGGGAGAAATGGCTATTAATAAGGTCTTGGAGTGGCAGCTGTGGTTTAGTGGTTAAGGCGTGGGCTGGGTGACAGGAGATGTGGGTTCTGGACTCATGGGCCAAATTGCTTTACCTCTCCAGGCCTTAGTTTGCTGCTCATGTGGTGAGAGTAAGAAAATCCTATTGCTGGGAAAATTCAATGTCAGAGAGTCTGTATAAATGCAGGCCATTGGGTTATACGAACTCTAAGACCCCTGCATTCTAACTTGCAATGATTCGAACACCACCACCCCAGTACCTTTCGGCCCCCAAACCAAAGTAAGGCATATCACGGCCATCCCTGAAACTCTTGTAATTGCCAAGTCTCATTCACAATTCAATATGTGCATGGAACCCAGCTATATGCAAAGGGCTATGCAGGGGAGGGCAGATGTGTGTGAGGAGTCCCTGCTTTCATGGCATTTACGATTTGGTTGCGGGTATCTGACATTCCCAGGTGGAGCTAGTTGTAAAGAACCTACCTGCCAATGCAGGGGACACAGGTGACACAGGTTTGATCCCTGGGTCAGGAGGATCCCCTGAAGGAGGAAATGGCAACCCAATCCAGTCTTCTTGCCTGGGAAATCCCATGGACAGAGGAGCCTAGTGGACTATAGTCCATGGCGTGGCAAAGAGTTGGACATGACTGAGCATGCAAGGACGTGATCAGACATTTACACACAGTCAGCTAACTCGAGTACAAAGACATTTATGATAGGGCTGAGAGCTGTAGGATCTCAGAGGAGACAGGTAACTAGGTGTTAGAGTAGAGAGGGGCCTTGCAGGAGGGCAGGGTCTTGAAGCATGACTTCACTGTGCTTTTCTGACTGTAAGACTAGCATGTGCTCATTGTTCCAAATCTTGGAAAGAAAAAGATAACCTGTAATCTCATCAGCCAGAGATAACCGCTATTGACAATTTTGTATCTGGGAAAGAATGTGACAGGCGGAGATGGTGGAAGGATTGTGTCGAGGTGGTGGAGGACTGAAAGTTCTGGGATGGGGAAGAATAGGATCTGTGGTCAGATGGAAGTGTGGACCAAGCAGGCTAGAGTGGGGTCCCGGGGCAGAATGGAAGTGTGGTGGTTGTAGTTTAATTAGTCGTGTCTGACTCTTGTGACCCCATGGACTGTAGCCTACCAGGCTCCTCTGTCCATGGGATTTTCCAGGCAAGAAGGCTGAGTGGGTTGCCATTTCCTTCCCCAGGGGATCTTTCTGGCCCAGAGATAGGACCCATTTCTTTTGCATTGGCAGGTGGATTCTTTACCACTGAGCTATCTTGGAAGCCCAGAATGGAATTAGAGGAGGGGAAAAGGGCTGGTGAGGGTATAAGGGGCAAGACTGTTGAGGGGTGGGGAGTACGCGTGTGTGAGACAGTGCCTTGTGCACTGGACCGGAAGCCTCAGCCAACAAGCCAGACACTCTGTCCTTCATCACACTCGTGATGCAATGGAACTTATCCATGTAGCTGTCCCACTTGGGAGAAATACTGCAAAAACCTCTGCAGGAAAAATAAACAAATATGAAGCTGTGACCGAGTTGCCAAAGGGAGCCTGGGGCCAGTGGGAGAGGCAAGGAAGGTCTCCACCTAGTGTCGATGGCCGGTTGGCTGGGGCTGTTTCCAGTGTGTCAGCAAGACTCCTTCGGGGAATAAGGGACCTGTCCTGCTTTGCCCTCATCCAACAGGTGTGATCTTTCTTCAGACTCTTGCTTGGTCCCTAAGGGATGTCTAATCTACAGGTATTTTTTTGGTCATGTACCAGCAGAGTAGTGTATAGTTGACAAAAACTGCTTTTTTCTCTAAGATAATTAAGAGGTAATCTTTTTTTTTTTTAAAGATTTTTTCATATGAACCATTTAAAAAGCCTTTATTGAATTTGTTACAATACTGCTTTTTTATGTTTTTTGTTTGTTTGTTTGTTTTTTGGCCATGAGGCATGTGGGATCTTAGCTCCCTGACCAGGGATCAAACTCCCACCCCCTTCTTTGGAACGCACAATCTTAACCACTGGACTGCCAAGGAGGCCCTGGAGATAATCCTCGGATTTTCTAAAAAATCCTATGAGAAGCGCCTGTGTGTGCTAAGTCGCTCAGTCATGTCCGACTTTGCGACCATTTGGACTGTAGCCTGCTGGGCTCCTTTGTCCATGAGATTCTCCGGACAAGAATACTGGAGTGGGTTGCCCTTCCCTCCTCCAGAGGGTCTTCTTGACCTAAGGATCAAATTACCCATATTTCCTGTGTCTCCTGCATTGGCAGGCAGGTTCTTTACCACTTGCACCACCTGGTGCAAGGAAGTCCCTCTATGAGACAAGTATTGCTATTAATCTCATTTTACAGGTGAGAAAGTTGAGGTTCAGAGAGGTGAACTGACTTACCCAAGATCATGCCGCCGCCGCCAAGTTGTTTCAGTCGTGTCCGACTCTGTGTGACCCCATAGACAGCAGCCCACCAGGCTCCCGTCCTTGGGATTCTCCAGGCAAGAATACTGGAGTGGGCTGCCATTTCCTTCTCTAGACAATATCATATACCCAGAGAAAATCTGGATCTTGGGACTGCAGTGGAATAACTTGGTGGTAAAGTGAATGGTTTTTGGAGATGAGCTAGTTTCTGCATTCAACTTCCTACTCTGCTATTTTACTCATTGAGGAGTGTGAAGAACTTGGACTTCTGTATTATTTTCATATATCAATGGGGACCATTATTGTGAGGCTTAAATGAATCAACACAGATGCTATGGACTTAGCACCTAGTAAGTGCTCATTACAAGTTAGCTATGATCATTTTTAACTCTAGGTTGATTTGAGTCACAGACATAACTTAAATCTTGTGGCTGTCCCTTAGTTCTCTGCCATGGCTAGTCACTCTGGAATGAGGAAGAGTTCAGGTTCAGTACCATCTTCCTGAGATTGCTTGGCCCTCAGGGAATCAGACACAGATTTCCTTAAAGGACTTTCTGATTAGCCAAACACCCAAGTTTTGCAGGATGCAGAGAGGTTTTCTGTGGCTCATGTGATAAAGACATTGATGCCCACCAGACATCCTATCACTTCCCCACATTGATAAGTCCCGTACTGTTAGACAGGACCCCATAATTGCTTCTGGCCTATGGGTTGTAGGTGAAAGTGACACCTATCACTCTGGCTGGCTCTCTGCACTCCAGCTATAGTGACTGAGGATGCTTTGTATCCCAGGAGATGGAAGATGACAGCCCATCAGCCAGCCTGGATCCTTGAGTGACTGTGGAGCAGAGCCCCTGCCAACAGAGCATATTGTGTGAGGCAGAAATAAACTTTGGTGGCATAAATGTTGGGGACTCTGCAGATTTTTTTTTTTTTTTTGCTTTAGCATAGCCTTGTGTGACTTGGGTTCCATCCCTGGGTCAGGAAGATCCCCTGGAGGAGGACACGGCAACTCACTCTGTATTGGTTGCCCAGAGAATCCCATGGACAGAGAAGTTGGGTGGGCTACAGTCCATGGGGTTGCAAAGAGTCAGACACAACTGAAGTGACTTAACACACACACACACACACACACACACACAACCTTGTAACCAATACAACCCATCTTGGTTGGCTGAGGTCTGACATTTTACGTTAATAGCATAACTAACACCTTGCATTGGACAGAGTTTTACAGTTTTTTACAGAGCGGGCTCACACCTATTACCTTTTTTGATCCTTGGCACAATTACACATATGGGAATGCTCCCTGGTAAGACCTTAGTGCTATTTCTTTAAGCAGTGTCCACTCTAAAATCCCCATTTCTATACATATCCAATTTTCAGTCAACCCCTCTCCCCACTATACCCTGATTCAACACCGTAGTTTCTAAACTCTGTGGTACTTATCTGTTTGTCCATTTGCTTCCCCCAACCATGTTGGAAGCTTTTAGATACCATCTTATCTAAGACAGAGGCAGTGCCTTGTCGATTTGGTGTCTTCATCTATTATAGCAGGTGCTTTCATGATGGCTGATGAACCACTGGTTGTGCAAGGGAGACAGGGAAGACTACTGTCCCCATTGGGAGGCACAGTTAAAGGACTTTCCTAAGGACACGCAGCTGGTAAGAGGCGGAGCCAGGCAGCCTCCTTCTGAGTGCAGAGCCTTACCTGTCTGTTTGCACAGGCTGTTTTTCCATTTTTTTTTTATGGTCAGATGAGACGGTATGGACCCTGGTGCCTTGTAAGGCATTCTGCTGCTTCTACATTTCCTATTTCCAAAGGCCAATTAGGAGGCCCACGTGGTGGTGTCCTAACTGGAGAAAGGTGGACCAAGGAGTGTGTCCAGGAGAGGAACTGGGAAGGGTTCCCTGGGGGAAAGGCCTTGTCTGAAGCGCCCTCACCAGCAGGATGGTACCAGGAGCTTGCTTGCTTGCATGCTTAGTCGCTCAGTTGTGTCCTGTTCTGTGAGACCCTTTGGACTGTAGCCTGCCCAGGCTCCTCAGTCCATGGGATTTTCTGGGCAGGCATACTAGGTTGCCATGCCCTCCTTCAGGGGATCTTCCCAACCCAGGAATCGAACCCGTGTCTCTTGTGTCTCTTGCATTATTGCAGGCAGATTCTTTACCCGCTGACCCACCAGGGAAGACCCTGGAGCTTAGCAGGACTCAATTCTGTGTCTCCTTGAACAAATGGGAAGGAGGAAGAGGGTGCAGGGAGGCAGCAAAGGAAACTCTCACTGTACCCCTGAAGGCAGGGCTCTGGGGTGGGGAGCGTGGGCCCGCTGGCTGCCTGTACCCCCCCGGAGGGCGCTCATGGCCTCCGCCCTGTGGCTGGCGTGCCCGGCTTGGCATGGCGTCTGTGCAGCCCATTTTATCGCCCTCAGTCGCTCATCAACAGACACGACACCAGCCGTGCTCCAGGGCCTGCCTGACCCCTGGCTCCTCCTGTGGGAGAGGCCGGAAGGGAGGCCCTTTCTCATCCTCTGGCAACCTGAGTCAGACTGCAGGAGAAAGGAGCGCGATGGATCCCACAGAGGGTATGAGCATCACCTCGAGGAGAACTGCCCCTCCTGCAGGACTGATAGGAGTTGGAAGTGCTTCTGTACGGGGATTGGTTTGAATCAGTCATCAGGTTCCAACTGGAGCTGATTGTTTTTCTTGGCATGAGAGGTCTGCTCCAACACGCCCGCTCCCTGTCCTCCTTAGTGGGGTGGGATGGTTTCTGTCTTTGGAAAAGCCTTTTGGACACCTCCTTGGGACACTGCTGGTGTGTCTGGGTGTATATGGGGGGTAGCCCAGAGTGTGATTTGAACAGCAGCTTCCCAGGTACCTCCCGGAACCCTGGATCTTAGAACAGAGGGTATTCAGAATTCGCGGAGCGGCACTTACAAGGGGATTAAAGGAACTCGAGTCAACTCAAATGACTGGTTGTAGCTGCCTGGAGTGCTGCGTTGAAAAGTCTTAGCTTCGATCAATTAACAGCATGTGCTCCGGTGAGGACAGGGGAGCGGCTGAGATGCTGCACAGGCAGATTCGCCTTCTTGGATTCTCGTTTGAATCTCTTTTCTTCTGGGGCCTTATTTCTACTATTAGAGAGCCATTACCTCGCATTAAGGCCTGTCTCTCTGATCTTATTTCTTTAAAATTCATATGCGTCAGGGAGGAGAACCAAGAAGGCACTGAAGAATTCAATGACTGATTGATTAGGATTGATTACCAAAAACCAGATCATTATCAGTTTTGCTAGTGCTGGAAACTGCAGTGACACAGTGGCAACTCTTCAAATACACAGGTTTTCTCTTGGCTTAGGATGGGTTATCAGACTGCCTTGCAACGTGCAGTCGGCTGAGAGGAAATGGGAAACCAGTTGGGTTTGGTGGAAGGCAAACATAGACAATGGGGGTCCCTCCTCAGGGGTCACCTTGCAATGGGGACATCAGGGGGTCAGAGCTGACCAGGGGTGCTGACTGTCTTTGGGAGGCTGCCCCCAGATTTCTGCTCAGAAACTTTCCTGGCAGTCTAGTGGTTAAGACTCTGAGCTTCTAATGCAAGGGGCGTGGGTTTGATCCCTGGTTGGGGAACTAAGATCCCACATGCTGTGTGGTGGCTTGGCCAAAGGGAGGGCGGAAACTTCTTTTATCAGGAAGCCCTGTGTTCCCAGCACTGTGGTCTGTTCTCTGTGGGCTGTGCTTCTGTCACCCACTTCAGGGAAATGGGGCTGGGGGAGAAACAAGGTTCAGTATTAAGACTGAACAATTGCTAGGGTAACTGGGCCAGGAGTGGGAGTGGGTGGGGGGTGGTCCACACTCAATCAAAGAAGACTAGACACTTTTGCTGTGTAGACTGGAAAGTCTAACCTGCCCGACTTCCATCAATGTACTAAGTCTTTGCAGATTTAGACTTTAAAGCAAAGAGTGTAAGAGATGCAGGTTTGATCCCTGGGTTGGGAAGATCCTCAGGAGCAGGGCATTGGAATCCACTCCTGTATTCTTGCATGGAGAATCCCATGGACAGAGGAGTCTGGCAGGCTATATAGTCCATAGGGTCACGAAGAGTCGGACACTACTGAAGCGACTTAGTGGTGTAAGCCAATCTAGATTGATGAAAACTTAAATGGCAAAAAAAAAAAAAAAANAAAAAAAAAAAAAAAATCCTCCAGTGAGATTTATCAATTGTTCCTAAGAAGAACAGAAGAACAGAATAGGAGGAAAGAGGAGCATTCATATATGAGTCATTTACCCCAATCAGTCCAGTGACAGGAGATAAGTGTTTGGAACAGGTCAGCGATCCTGGCCTGCATCTCTGTGCTAAGGTTATGTCAGGTAAAAGGAATCATTGGCTCATTCATTCACTCATCCAACAAGCACTTACTGTTCCAGCCTCTGATGATCTGTGGTGAAGAAGACATAGGTCCTGTCTTCAGAGAGCTTTGAGTCAATGAGGAGTATACATAATGAAAATGGGCATTAAAAAAACGTTTTTACATTGTATTGGGGTGTAGCCAGTTAACAAGCTTTTGACATTTTCAGGTGGACAGCGAAGAGATTCAGCCATACATATACACGTATCCATTCTTCCCTAAATTCCCTTCCCATCCAAGTGGCCATATAACATTGGCCAGAGCTCCCTGTGCTATGCAATAGGTCCCCGTTGGTTTTCCATTTTAAATAGTCCATTTAAAGAGGTACTGTTTTAGAATCCCAGGGATGGGGGAGCCTGGTGGACTGCCGTCTATGGGGTCGCACAGAGTCGGACACGACTGAAGCGACTTAGCAGCAGCAGCAGCAGCAGCAGTTTTGTAACTTTAATATATAGTGGAAGTATATGTAACTTTGTTCTGTATTTTCTAATTTGCTAGTAAATGTGTTATCATACTTTAATAATTTAAAAAATTAAAAAATAAAATGTACCATTTTAAATGTACCTGTCCATCGAAAATGGGCATTTTTGTCAGAATGTGTTAAGCGCTGAGCTCTGGAAGCCTCAGTATTCCCATCGCCAAAATGGGGATGTTCCTCTTTATCTTGTCTTCAAGTCACTAGGGCAGCAAGAGCTGCCCCAGCAGTGCCTGAGGTGTGGGCTGCTCCTCCCTGAAGTGGGGGCGGGGAGAAGCGAGTGGGGCCCCAGATATCCCCCCGGGGGGTGGATGGGTTGCCCCCAAACAGAGAGACTGGTGCCTGCATGTGCAAAGCACCTCATATATTTCCAAGCACTGCCTTGTTCACCATCTGGTTTGATCTTCTTTCTTCCCTGTGAGGCTGGTGGGGTGGGGGAGCATCACTCTAGAGGCCCTCAGTTCACGCGTGTAGCTGGGGACAAAGCTGTTGGCTGGAACCTGAGGATACTTTTCTCACTCTATAGGGTGCCCTGGTTGAAGACTGGGGAGTTGGCACAGAGATGGAGGCGAGGACAGAGGTTCCAATAGCCTATAGTTCAGCCTTCCTTCCTCTTCCTTTTGTTCTTTCTTCCAGCTCTTCCTGAGTGCCAACTCACAGTGCTACAGTACTGAACTTCTCCCGAGGCTGCCAGCAAACCCAGCTCAAAACTGGAACTGGAGTCCGAGTCAGACCCTCATTCCAAAATGCTCCACGTGCCAGTTGGGGTCTTGCTCCAGGAGCCAGGTGGCAAGAGCAGGAAGAAATGGGACGAAGCCAGGGCTGGGGAAATTGCAGAACCCCGGAGCTCTCACCACTGTCAGCAATGCAGATCCTCTAGTGCTGCCGGTTCCACACCCTCCAAGGGGCAGGGACTCACCCATCTTGGAGCAGGGAGGCAGTGGGACACCGGACCTCTGGAAATGGCCCGTTCTGGATGGAGCCAGCTTTGCTGGTGTGATGGCTTCACTGTGAAGTAGGAGGTGGGGCTGCACTTGATGGCTTTGATGGGAGTGGCCCTGCCCTCCTCTGCTGAGGGCAGACAGCATCCAGGCAGGCCAGCTGCCAGGGCGAATGATAGGCATCTGGCTGTCCAGGAGTGTGCGTGGCCGGAGGCACTTCTGGGAAACTCCCTTTGCTTCCCATCCTTGTGGATGCGAAGTCATGGGGAGGCGAAGGAACAACTCAACTATCTGAGCTGTCTGGAATCCGGGAACAGGGGCTCCGAGAGTCCCCTGTCTTGGCAAGTGTTTCTGTGACATGGTCTCAGTTTTTATGATTAAAAAGTATTTTATTTTACTGAAGTGTTTTAAGCAAGTTGTTGTTGTTTAGTCGCTAAGTCATGTCTAACTCTTTGGAACCCCATGGACTGTGGCACGCCAGGCTTCCCTGTCCCTCAAGGAGGGACACTTCCTGAATACAGGACTTTGAAATCCATCAGGACTGGATTCAAGCCGTAGGTCAGCTCCTCGCTGACAAGTCACTCATGGACAAGTCCCTGGGTGCCTTGACTTTAGGTTTTGTAGTCTGAAAAATGCCCACTTCAGAGGCTGGGCAGGAGGCCTGAGGTGAATTCATAGGGGAAAGCTGTGAGTTGCTGAGTGCAATGCACTTGTTGGCACTTGTTTACTATTGTCATGGAAGTTTCCTTCCAACCCTAAGAGCCTAATGATTGGAATTCATTCTTTCTGGTTAAACGGTAACCCTCCCGCTGGGAGCAGTAGGAAGGAGAAGATAGCAAGAAAGCACTAGTATATATGAAGATAGTGGGGGTAAGGAGAGAACCTTCTGGATAATGGGAAAAGTTCCCAGGACGAGAGGTCAGGGTGAGGGAGGTGGGCACCCAGGCAAATGTGCTCATCGGGTAAGCTCTAGGCTGGGCCCAAAGACAGCTTGTCTGCTCAGAGAGGAACATCCTGGTCCCCACTCTCTGTCCCTAGCCCCTGCAAGCCTCCTTTCAGTCCCTGGAGACTGAGCTGGGCCCTCCAAGTGACAGTCCATCTCAGACCCAGCTCTGAGGCTCCGCCCACATTGCCAGGCTGAGCTAAATAAAGACATGGTCCCTGTGGGGGGCCACTGGGGCTGAGAGCTCTCCTGGGGGGCACCAGGCAGCAGGAGCCGGCTCCCCACAGCTTGGTAGAAGCAATCACTGCCCCTCTCCCTGCATTCTGCCTCTGACCTTGGGTAACCTGGCAGATTGCCAGCCAGCGCCTGAGAGCTGGGGGCGGTGGGCGTGCTCAGGAGAGAGGCTGTGGGGTTGTTCCAGGCAGTGGGGGTCTGCCAAGTGCAGTGCTGGCACCTGGACAACACTGGGGCGTGGCCGGGATGGTGCCAACACAGGCTGGGCGCAGGGTAGCCCGGGCAGTGGGGAGGCTTCCACAGTCACTGGGATATTTTAAGCTGACAGTAGCATATCAGAAGGGACATTTACCAGCTCAGCTCCTGCTGCCACTGGGGAGTTGCGAAGGTGGCAGGGGAAGTGCTGGGTTTCAGATTTTTCAGGATGCTCTCCCTTTAATCCATCTCCTAATGTGGGAGAAAGCAGCAGAGCCCTGGCTCGCTGG
>SJYQ01000221.1:108253-157719 GCA_006410935.1 Redunca redunca | reverse complement strand
TAGAGTCTTCTCTTGTGTTGTGGAAGAGGGTGTTTGCTATGACTAGTGCATTTTCTTGGCAAAACTCTTAATAGAAGCTTAATTTTTAATAACCCCAACTGTGACTGAATAAATAAATAGCGTTTTATCTATATGGGGGAACACTAGTCAGCAACATAAACGGAATGAACTACTGATACAAACAATGACATGGGTGAATTTTATAATAGTTATACTGAACAGAAGAAGCCAAACTGAAATGAGTATATACTGTGTGATCCATCTATATAAAATTCCATAAAATGCAAATCTATCTATAGTGTCAGAATTTGATGTGTGATTCTTTCAAGGAGGGCATGCTGAAATTAGCAAGAGAAAAATATAATAAAGGGAATAAGAAAAATTTTGGTGTTAAACAATATTTCAGTTTCTTGAATACATTTGTCTTTTCTTGGATATTGTCATGTACATCAAAATCTGTTGGGTTGTACACTTTAAATATGTGCATTTTAATGTAATGTCAGTTTTCTCTCAGTAAAGCTGTTAAAATAATATGAAAATCAGGTAACTTTAATTCACAGTATGTATGTGTTTATAGTGTTTATAAGCTCCCTTAGATACACAGCTGGAAATAATTTGGCACAGAAAGGAGAAATGAAATGCTGACTCCCTCTGGAGGGTTAGGGTTCAGAATTGAAAGCAAAAACTCACAAACTGTAAATTTGTTTATTTCACAAATAGAGCATAGCGCCTCTCACACCTGTGCTGCTTACCTGAAGATTGGGAATCTCCTAGACTTGTCAGCTTTTTGTGGTCATTCATGTTTCTTTCTGAGTAAGACAAAAAAAAAAAAAAAAATACAGACAGGCTGGAGTGAACAGGTTTCAAGATTCCGGCTCAGTATCTGAACTTGCATCAGTAATCTGATGGAAGACAATCTCAAATGAGAATGCAAAGTTAAGGCCATCTAAGATGAGAATATCATGTTAGGGAAATCTCAAATGAGAATACAATGGTAGTGTATAAATTATAATAAAAGTTCCTCAGAATCAACTGCTTCCTTTTTAGCACATGTTATCCACAAGTCATTATTAGTGCAGCTTGAGAAGCTACTAGAGAGGGCTGGCAGCTGAAATAATTCTTCCAACTGCTGGATTCAGTGTGAAGGAAGTGAGGTTCACTGGTTTATGAAGCCAACAGGTTAAGCCTTCATACTATGACCCTGACCTTCACATACTTTTAGTTACTTTGACCATTATAGCATATTAAAAAGCAGAGACATTTCTTTGCCAACAAAGGTCCGTCTAGTCAAAGCTATGGTTTTTCCAGTAGTCATGTATGGATGTGAGAGTTGGACTATAAAGCTGAGCACTGAAGAATTGATGCTTTTCAACTGTGGTACTGGAGAAGACTCTTGAGAGTCCCTTGGGCTGCAAGGAGATCCAACCAGTCCATCCTAAAGTAAATCAGTCCTGAATATTCATTGGAAGGACTGATGCTGAAGCTGAAACTCCAATACATTGGCCACCTGTTTCAAGGAGCTGACGACTCATTTGAAAAGACCCTGATGCTGGAAAAGATTGAAGGCAGGAGGAAAAGGGGACAACAGAGGAGGAGATGGTTGGGTGGCATCACTGACTCAATGGACGTGAGTTAGAGTAAACTCTGGGAATTGGTGATGGATGGGGAGGCCTGGCGTGCTGCAGTCCATGGGGTCACAAAGAGTGGGACATGACTGAGTGACTGAACTGATTATGGATCCCAGCCACAGATCCAAGCCCCAAAGTTTTAAGGGCAAAATAGCAAGTGGTGAAAGTGAAAGTTTCTCAGTCGTGTCTGACTTTTGCTAGCCCATGGACTTAGTCCACGGAATTCTCCAGGCCAGAATACTGGAGTGGGTAGCCTTTCCTTTCTCCAGGGAATCTTCTCAATCCAGGGATAAATCCAGGTCTCCCACATTGCAGGTGGATTTTTTACCAGCTGAGCCACAAAAGAGCAACTCAGAGTTCTTGAAAAGAACATGATTTTGCTTTAGCAATAATAATAACAAGAAAAAATCATATCTAATATTTATTGTCTTTCCTTGACAGTAAGTCTAGTTCTAAGCTTTTAACTTTTATGAAGTAATTTAAACTCACCATAACATCAAATAGGAGCTTATTATTATTATTATTAATTTATAGATGAGGTAACTTCCTTAATGTAACAGAGATGTTAAAAAGTTTTCTTGAAGTAACATAGTCAATATGGGGCAGAGGTTGGCTCTGATCATTTAACCATTTTGCTCTCTTCTACTGCTTCTCTCTGTTTAGGAGTGTTGCCATGAATGCTCTGATGTGCTAAGCTTCTCCTTCCAAATTTAGAAAGCAGATCTCCCTCAGGTTCAACAACAACAAAAGTACTATGCTGTGAGCATTTTGCTTAGATAATGATCACCAAGTTATATTATTTGACAGAAGTGAGGATGAAACCATGGCAACTTGTATTTCAAAGTCACCTCCTGGAGAGGCAAGCAAACAGTAATGGGTTAGCATTTTTTCAAAGTTGGATTGTAAGGCATAGAGTTCCCACTAATTTTGTATGTTAAACTTTTTTAACGTGTGAACATTATTTTGCATCCCCCAAACAATTATTCCAGGAGCTGGGCAGACTTTGTGTTTGTGTGCACACGTATGTGCATTAAAGAGAGAGAGAGAGATTAGGGAAAATGATGGCTGGATTATTTCAATCAAGACTTTACCTGGAGCACAAATTTTTCCTAAACTTTACATGCTGTCTTATAACTATATGTTTTGCTGGAGTACCACTCAGCTATTGCCACATTAGTGCTCTATTATAAACCACACCCTAAACCCTAAGCACTCACCAGCCTGCACTGTATTGGTTGAGTGCTGTCCCACAGAAGCTGGCAACTCTGTGGCTCTGCCTCACACTGCAGCTTGTCTCTTGTTATCTTTGTTATCCTCCTGTCCAGGTTGAGGCAGCAACAGCCGCTCCAGAAGCACTTCTCCTGGAGATGTCAGAGGTACAAGACACTAATCCTAGCCGCTCACCAAATTTCAAGTCACTTGTTACTATCCCATTGGCTGATGCTCCTTTCTGGCTGACCACAAACCCATGGGAAGTACCCTTGACTTCTAGTGAAAGCCATACCGCATGTTTACAAGGGCCTTTTTGGGGACATTTGTGCATGCTAGGTCGCTTCAGTCATGCCTGACTCTGTGAGACCCTATGGCTCTTCTGTCCATGGGATTCTCCAGGCAAGAATACTAGGGTGGGTTACCATGCCCTCCTCCAGCGGATCTTCCTGACCCAGGGATTGAACCCATGTCTCTTACATCTCCTGCACTGTCAGACAGGTTCTTTACCACTAGCAATATCTGGGAAGCCCTTCTTGGGGACAGTAATCCACACAATGCAGCTCCCTGGAGCATTTACGGAGCTCTCCTGCTCAAATCTGCTTTATCTGCCATTGGTCTGCTTTTGTGTTTTAAATCAGTCTTGAAACTTTTTTGTTTGTTTTTTAATTAAGGAGTTTACCTAAAGGATGAGGTGGTTGGATGGCATCACTGACTCAATGGACATGAGTTTGCTTAAATCCAGGAGTTGGTGATGGACAGGGAGGCCTGGCATGCTGGTCCATGGTTTCACAGAGTTGGACACGACTGACCAACTGAACTGAACTTACAAAAGAAAGCTGTTTTCAGCCTGTTGGCGTCCTTTAGGGACAATAGTGATAGGCAGTTACTTATATAAGGTAAGTTCATCTTTTTTCAGAATGATTTGCATATAAACTTTTCACATTTCTCCTGTATATTATCAATTCCCTTTCAAATTTATCTTTAGTTAAACAAAGAGTGACCAGAAACACTTAATGATGGGCATATCACAAGCTTAATTTTATCACTGAATCATCCCATTACACCCATCTGGTTATATAATTTTGTGTATGTTCATTTTGGAGAAGTACCCACTCCAGTACTCTTGCCAGGAAGGTCCCATGGATGGAGAAGCCTGGTAGGCTGCAGTCAACAGGATCTCTAGGAGTCGGACACGACTTCACTTTCACTTTCATGCATTGGAGAAGGAAATGGCAACCCACTTCAGTATTCTTGCCTGGAGAATCCCAGGGACGGGAGAGCCGGGTGGGCTGCCGTCTATGGAGTCGCACAGAGTCGGACACGACTGAAACAACTTAGCAGCAGCAGTATGCTCATTTGCTTTAGTCATATCTAAGTCATTTAGGTATTGTTTCAGCAATACCAAGAGACAGTTTATCTGACTGTAAGGGCCTTAATATCCCCTCTGTCCCTTTCCCTTCCCCAGTCTTTGGAATATCCAGATATACTTCCTTTATTTCTGGAAATCACCAGTGTGTGTTTTCCAGTGTGTGGAATCACACAGTGTATGGCCAAGCTCAGAAGACAGATTAGGGCACACTCTTATGCTCTTGTCTCCGTATCCATTTGCCTCTCTTGAGGTGAGAGATTTTTTAAAGTTTTTTTCTCTTATTCCTTAAGCTTCTTATAGGGTATCAACTCATTGCCTTTCCCCCCTTTTCCTTCCTTATTACTAAGCTCTGGTGGGGAAGTCAGTTACCGATTGTTTTTAAATTTTCTGTTTTTGAAAATTGAGGTATTCTTGATGTACAACAGGATATTAGTTTCAAGTATATAGCATAGTAATTTGTTATTCATATTGAGAGAGTCATTTCCTAGGCAGGTTGATAAGAAATCTAGGGGTCCCCAAGGAGAGAGGGGTCTGGACTTCTCAAGGAGGAAGAAAGGACAAACTGTTTTTCCTCTACATTCCTTAGGATTATATAACAATAATGTATCCTGCCTGAGGACAGTCTCTGGATTAAACTTTCTGGCTAATCCTGTTATCTTAAAATGTAAATTATGGGAGTAGGTCTGGTCTTTAAAGTGAAGTAGCCCAATAGTGTCTGACTCTTTGCTACCCCATGGACTGTAGCCCACCAGGCTCCTCTGTCCATGGGATTTTCCAGGCAAGAATACGGGAGTGGTTGCCATTTCCTTCTCCAGGGGATCTTCCCAACCCAGGGATCGAACCCAGGTCTCCTGCATTGCAGGCAGATGCTTTAACTTTTGCACCACCAGGGTATTTACAAGGATTATATAATAATAATGTATCCTGTATGAGGACAGTCTCTGGATGAAATCTGGCTAATTATGTTATCTTAAAATGTAAGTTATGGGAGTAGGTCTGGTGAGGTTGTTACAACCTCCAGACATTCTTTGGATTCATTGGAGAGCATATGACTCCATTGCTAACACTAGCAAGGGCATACTCTTTCTACCCTCTTCTGATGTCTATGTCAGAAGCTTTCTCTATCTCCTTTATACTTTAATAAAACTTTATTATACAAAAACTCTGAGCAATCAAGCCTGGTCTCTGGCCCTGGATTGAATTCTTCTCCTCCAGAGGCCAAGAATCTCGACGTCTTTGCGTGGTTCAGCAACAACCTTTCAATATGCACCATGAAACAATCACAAGTCTAGCTCACATCCGTCATCACACAGAGTACTTTCTCTTGTGATGAGAAATTTTAAGATCCACTCTCAGCAACTTTCAAATATGCAACACGGTGTTATTAACTAGAGTTGCTATGCTTTATATGATAGCTATGGGATTTACAGAATGTATTTACTTTATAGCTGGAAGTTTGTATCCCTGCCTTCTTTTATCCTTCAAATTCTTTTGCCCACCTTCCACCCTCTGCCCATGGTAGCCACCAATGTGATTTCTGTATCTGTACCCAGGAATTTTTTTTGTTTGTTTGTTTTTTAGATTTTACATATGAGTGAGATCATATGGTATTTGTCTTTCTCTGCTCTGTCTGATTCATTTCACTTAGCATGATACTCTCAAGGTCCATCCAGTTTGTCACAAATGGTAGTTTCATTCTTTTTTATGGCTGAATTATATCCTATTGTGTATATGCTACATTTTCTTTATCCATTCCGACATCAGTGGACACTTAGGTCATTTCCATATCTTGCCTGTTGCTAATAATTCAGCAGTGAGTATGAAGGTGCATATATCTTTTCAAGTTACTATTTTCTTTCTTTCTTTTTTTTTTTTTTTGGTTGCACTGCAAGGCTTGTGGGATCTTAGTTCCCTGACCAAACATGGGCCTGTGGCAGTGAACATGTAGAGTCCTAACAACCGGACCACCAGGGAGCTCCCTCAAGTCAGTGTTTTCATTTTCTTTGGATAAACATCTAGAAGTGGGGTTGCAGGATGGCATGGCAGTTCTATTTTTAACTTTTTAAAAAAAGCTTTCTCTCGACTATTTGATTTTATTTTTAATTTTTTGATCTCAGTGTTTTAAGCCTTCAGAATCTAATTCCTGATGTTACAGTTCTAGGAGGTTTTTTTTTTCCTTGAGGGACAATTGCTTTACAGAATTTTGTTGTTTTCTGTCAAATCTCAACATGAGTCAGCCATAAGTGTATATATATATATATATATATATATATATATCACCTCCCTTTTGAACCTCCCTCCCCATCCCATTCCTCTAGGATGATACAGATCCCCTGTTTGAGTTTCCTGAACCACACAGCAAATTCCCATTGGCAATCTGTTATGCATATGGTAATGTAAGTTTCCATGTTACTCTTTCCATACATCTCACTCTCTTCTCCCCCTCCCCATGTCCATAAGTCAATTCTCTATGTCTGTTTCTCCATTGCTGAAAATAAATTCTACAGTACCATTTTTCTAGATTCCGTATATGTGTGTTAGAATACGATATTTATCTTTCGCTTTCTGACTCACTTCACGCTGTATAATAGGTTCTAGGTTCATCCACCTCATCAAAACTGACTCAGTTGTGTTCTTTTTTATGGCTGAGTTAATATTCCACTGTGTATATGTACCACAACTTCTTTATCCACTCATCTGTCGATGGACATCTAGATTGCTTCCATGTTCTAGCTATTATAAATAGTGCTGCAATGAACAGTGGGTACGTGTGTCTGTTTCAACCCTAGTTTCCTCAGGGTATATGCCTAGGAGTGGAATTACTGGGTCATATGGTGCTTTTATTCCTAGACTTTTAAGGAATCTCCATACTGTCTTCCATAGTGGCTGTATCAATTTACATTTCCACCAACAGTGCAAGAACATTCCCTTTTCTCCACACCATCTCCAGCATTCATTGTTTGTAGACTTTTTGATGATGGCCATTCTGACTGGTGTGAGGTGATATCGCATTGTGGTTTTGATTTGCATTTGTCTAACAATGAGCAATGTTGGGCATCTTTTCATGAGTTTGTTAGCCACCTATATGTTTTCTTTGGAGAAACGTCTATTTAGGTCTTTTCCCCACTTTTTGATTGGGTTGTTTGTTTTTCTGACATTGAGTTGTATGAGCTGCTTGTATATTTTGGAAATTAATCTTTTGTCATTGTTTCATTAGCTATTATTTTCTCCCATTCTCTAGGTTGTCTTTTCACCTTGCTTATAGTTTCCTTTGCTGTTAAGTTTTTAAGTTTAATCAGGTCCCACTTGTTTACTTTTGTTTTTATTTCTGTTACTGTAGGAAGTGGGTCATAGAGGATCTTGCTTTGATTTATGTCATCAAGTGTTCTGCCTATGTTTTCCTCTAAGAGTTTCATAGTTTCTGGTCTTACATTTAGGTCTTTAATCCATTTTGAGTTTATCCTTGTGTGTGGTGTTAGGAAGTGTTCTAATTTCATTCTTTTATGTATAGCTGTCCAGTTTTCCCAGCACCATTTATTGAAGAGGCTGTCTTTGCCCCATTGTATATTCTTGTCTTCTTTGTCAAAAACAAGCTACCCATAGGTGCATGGGTTTATTTCTGGGCTTTCTATCTTGTTCCATTGGTCTATATTTCTGTTTTTATGCCAGTACCATACTGTCTTGATGACTGTAGCTTTGTAGTATAATCTGAAGTCTGGAAGGTTGATTCCTCTAGCTCCATTCTACTTTCTTAAGACTGCTTTGGCTATTCAGGGTCTTTTCTGTTTCCATATGAATTGTGAAACTTTTTGTTCTAGTTCTGTGAAAAATGCCATTGGTAATTTGATAGGGACCATATTGAATCTGTGGATTGCATTTGATAATACAGTCATTTTCACAATATTGATTCTTCCTACCCAGGAACATGGAGTATCTCTCCATCTGTTTATACTGTCTTTGATTTCTTTCATGAGTGTCTTATAATTTTCTGTGTCCAGTTCTCTTGTCTCCTTAGGTAAGTTTATTCCTAGATATTTAATTCTTTTTGTTGCAATGGTGAATGGGATCGATTCTTTAATTTTTCTTTCTGATTTTCCATTGTTAGTATATAGAAATGCAAGTAATTTCTGTGTATTGATTTTGCATCCTGCAAATTTGCTAAATTCACTGTTTGGCTCTAGTAATTTTCTGATAATATCTTTAGGGTATTCTATGTACAGTATCACATCATGTGCAAACAGTGAGAGCTTTAATTCTTCTTTTTCTATCTGGATTCCTTTTATTTCTTTTTCTTTTCTGATTGCTATAGCTAGGACTTCTAGGACTGTGTTGAATAATAATGGTGAAACTGGACATCCATGTCTTGTTCCTGATCTTAGGCTGGTTTTCAGTTTTTCACCATTAAGAATAATGTTTGCTATAGGCTTGTCATATATGGCTTTTACAGTGTTGAGGTAGGTTCCTTCTATGCTCGTTTTTTGAAGAGTTTTAATCATAAATGGGTGTTAACTTTGTCAAAGGCTTTTTCTGCATCTATTGAGATTATCACATGGTTTTTAATCTTTCAATTTGTTAATGTGGTGTATCACATTGATTGATTTGCATATCTTGAAGAATCCTTGCATTCCTGGAATAAACCCAACTTGATCATGGTATATGAGCTTTTGATGTGTTGTTTAATTCTGTTTGCTAAAATTTTATTGAAGATTTTTGCATCTATATTCATCAGAGATATTGGCCTATAGTTTTCTTTTTTTGTGCTGTCTTTGTCTGATCTTGGTATCAGGGTGATGGTGGCCTTGTGGAAGGAGTTTGGAAGTGTTCCTTCCTCTGCAATTTTTTGAAATAGTTTCAGAAAGATAGGCCTTAAATCTTCTCTAAATGTTTGATAGAATTCTCTTGTGAACCCATCTTGTCCTGGGCTTTTGTTTTGGGGGAGATTTTTTATCACAGCTTCCATTTCAGTGCTTGTAATTGGGTTGTTCATAATTTCTATTTCTTCCTGGTTTAGTCTTGGAAGATTGAACTTTTCTAAGAATCTGTCCACTACTTCTAGGTTATCCATTTTATTGCCATATAGTTGTTCATAATAGTCTCTTATAATCCTTTGTATTTCTGCATTGTTTGATGTAACCTCTCCTTTTTCATTTCTAATTTTGTTGATTTGATTCTTCTCTCTTTTTTCCTCAATGAGTCTGTCTAAAGGTTTGTCAATTTTATCTTCTCANGTTTTATTAATCTTTACTATCATTTCTTTCCTTTCTTTTTATATTATTTCTGCTCTGGTTTTTAACCATCTCTTTCCTTTTACCAATTTTGGGGGTTTTTGCTCTCCTTTTTCCAGTTTTTTTAGGTGTAAAGTTAGGTTGTCTATTCAATGTTTTTCTTGTTTCTTGATGTAGGATTGTGTTGTTATAAACTTCCCTCTTAGGACTGCTTTTGCTGCATCCCATAGGTTTTGAGTTGTCATGGTTTCCTTGTCATTTGTTTCTAGAAATTTTTTTTTTATTTCCCTTTTGATTTCATCAGTAACTTGTTGGTTATTTAGAAACGTGTTGTTTAATCTCCATGTGTTTGTGTTTCTTATAGTTTTTTTCTTGTAATTGATATCTAGTCTCATAGGGTTGTGGTTGAAGAAAATGCTTGATATGATTTCAATTTTATTAAATTTACTGAGGTTTGATTTGTGACCCAGTGTGGTCTATCCTAGAGAATGTTCCATGTGCTTTTGAGAAAAAGGTGTATTCTTCTGCATTTGGATGGAATGTCCTGAAGATATCAATGAGGTCCATCTCATCTAGTGTATCATTTAAGACTTGCATATCCTTATTAATTTTATGTTTTTATGATCTGTCCATTGGTGTGAGTGGGGTGTTAAAGCCTCCTACTATTATTGTGTTACTGTCAATTTCTCCTTTTATGTCTGTTATTGTTTGTCTTGTGTATTGAGGTGCTCCTATGTTGGGTGCATAGATATTTACAATTGTCATATCCTCCTCTTGGATTGATCCCTTGATCACTATGTAGTGTCCTTTCTTATCTCTTGTAATCTTCTTTAAGGTCTATTTTGTCTGATGTGAGGATTCCAACTCCAGCTTTTTTTTGCTTCCCACTTGCATGGAATATATTTTTCCATCCTTCACTTTCAGTCTATATGTGTCTTTAGGTCTGAAGTGGGTTTCTTGTAGACAGCATATATAGGGTTCTTGTTTTTGTATCCATTCAGCCAGTCTGTGTCTTTTGGTTGGAATATTTAATCAATTTACATTTAAAGTAATTATTGATATATATGTTCCTATTGCCATTTTCTTAATTGTTTGGGGTCAATTTTGTAGATCTTTTTTCTTCTCTTGTATTTCTTGACTATATAAGTTCCTTTAACGTGTTGTAAAGCTTGTTTCGTGGTACTGAATTCTCTTAACTTTTGCTTGTCTGAAAAGCTTTTTATTTTTCCAACAATTTTGAAGGAGATCCTTGCTGAGTACAGTAATCTTGGTTGTAGATTTCTCCCTTTCAGTACTTTAAATATATCCTGCCATTCCCTTCTGGCCTGCAGAGTTTCTGCTGAAAGATCAGCTGTTAAGTGTATGGGGTCTCCCTTGTATGTTACTTGTTCCTTCTCCCTTGCTGCTTCTAATATTCTTTCATTGTGTTTAGTCTTTGTTAGTTTGATTAGTATGTGTCTTGGTGTGTTTTTCCTTGGGTTTTTCCTGTACTGGACTCTTCGTGCCTCTTGAACTTGATTGACTATTTCCTTTTCCATATTGGGGAAATTTTCAACTATAATCTCTTCAAAAATTTTCTCATACCTTTTTTTAATCTTTTCTTCTTCTGGGACCCCTATTATTCGAATGTTGGCGCATTTGATATTGTCCCAGAGGTCTCTGAGACTATCCTCAGTTCTTTTTACTCGTTTTACTTTATTCTGCTCCTCAGAAGTTATTACCACCATTTTTTCTTTCATCTCACTGATTCGTTCTTCTGCTTCAGATATTTTGCTTTTGACACCTTCTAGAGTATTTTTAATTTCAGCATTGTGTTGTTTGTCTCTGCATGTTTATTCTTTAATTCTTCCAGGCTTTTGTTATTTGATTCTTGCATTTTCTCCATTTTGCTTTCAAGGTTTTTGGTCATCTTTACTATCATTATTCTGAATTCTTTTTCAGGTAGTTTGGCTATTTCCTTTTCATTTATTTGGATTTCTGTGTTTCTATTTTGTTCCTTCCTTCTTGTAGTATTTCTTTGCCTTTTCATTATTATTATTTTTTTTAACTTATTGTGTTTGAGATATCTTTCTCCCAGGCTTCAAGGTTGAATTCTTTCTTCCTTCTGGTCTCTGCCCTCTAAGATTGGTCCAGTGGTTTGTGTAAGCTTCTGTTAGGGTGAGATTTGTGCTGAATTTTTGTTTGTTTATTTTTCCTCTGATGGGCAAGGCTGAGTCAGGTGGTGATCCTGTCTGCTGATGACTGAGTTTGTATTTTTGTTTTACTTGTTGTTTAGATGAAGTGTCCTGCACCAGAATGGTATTGGTGGTTGGGTGATGCTGGGTCTTGTATTCTAGTGGTTTCCTTTGTGTGAGTACTCACTATTGATACCCCCAAGGGTTAGTTCTCTGGAGTCAGTACTCCCACTCCAAAGGATCAGGGGTTGATCGCTGGTAAGGAACAAAGATTTCACAACTGGCTTGTTATGATATTAAGTGAGATTAAAACAAATATCCAAAAATGAGAAACCAAATATGAACCCCAGACAAATGGCAGTTAAAAAATGCAAATAATAATTAAATAAACGAAATATACACATATACATAAACACCAATAAGCAAAATGAAAACAGTTCAACAAAAATAAGGTGCAATAGATTGACCCAGTGAACAAAAGAAAGTAAAAATTATATTTACTAGTTAAGAACAAAACTAACTAAAGCACGAACTGGAAAACAATACTAAAGCAAGGTGCCAAATGGGGAATAAATCAATGAAAACAAAACTAACAAATATGTTGAGAGGAAAGGAAAGAAAGAAAAGAAAGAATGGATATGCAAAGTTAATAGAGGTAGATGAGGAAGATTTACATACATTAAAGATTAACTGCAAAGGGGAAAGAATATTAGGAAAGGCAAACAAAGGAATAAATGTAGAAAAAATATAATAGGTTTCAAAAAATTAGAACCTAAAATTATGAAAATAAAAAATAAATAAACAGAAGAAGATAGAAGAAAGGGAAAGGGAAAACTCAACAGAATTGCAAAAGTCCAACATAGAGGCAGAGGTTTATAATAACAATAAAAAATGTGACTGAATAAACACATATATACCCATAAGCAAAATCACAAAAGTCCAACAAAAATAAAGTACAATAGAATGACCTGGTGAACAAGGGGAACCAAAGATTATGTCTCAGTTCAGTTCAGTCACTCAGTCGTGTCCGACTTTTTGTGACCCCATGAATCACAGCACGCCAGGCCTCTCTGTCTATCACCAACTCCTGGAGTTCACTCAGAAATGCATCCATCGAGTCAGTAATGCTATCCAGCCATCTCATTCTCTGTCGTCCCCTTTTCTCCTTCGCCCAATCCCTCCCAGCATCAAAGTCTTGTCCAATGAGTCAACTCTTCACATGAGGTGGCCAAAGTACTGGAGTTTCAGCTTTAGCATCATTCCTTGCAAAGAAATCCCAGGGCTGATCTCCTTCAGAATGGACTGGTTGGATCTNTTCTGCATATAAGTAAATAAGCAAGGTGACAATATACAGCCTTGACGTACTCCTTTTCCTATTTGGAACCAGTCTGTTGTTCCATGTCCAGTTCTAACCGTTGCTTCCTGGTCTGCATACAGATTTTTCAAGAGGCAGGTCAGGTGGTCTGGTATTCCCATCTCTTTCAGAATTTTCAACAGTTTATTGTGATCCACACAGTCAAAGGCTTTGGCATAGTCAATAAAGCAGAAATAGATGTTTTTTCAGGAACTCTCTTGCTTTTTCCATGATCCAGTGGATGTTGGCAATTTGATCTCTGGTTCCTCGCCTTTTCTAAAACCAGCTTGAACATCAGGAAGTTCATGGTTCACGTATTGCTGAAGCCTGGCTTGGAGAATTTTGAGCATTACTTTACTAGCATGTGAGATGAGTGCAGTTGTGCAGTAGTTTGAGCATTCTTTGGCATTGCCTTTTTTTGGGATTGAAATGAAAACTGACCTTTCCCATTCCTGTGGTCACTGCTGAGTTTTCCAATTTTGTTGTCATATTGAGTGCAGTACTTTCACAGCACAAAAATAACTAAAGTACAAACTGGAAAACAAACCTAAAGCAAGGTGCCAATTGTGGAATAAAACAATGAAAATAAAACTAACAAATATGTTGAGAGGAAAGGAAAGAAAGAAAAGAAAGAAAGAATAGATATGCAAAGTTAAATAGAGGTAGAAAAAGAAGATTTATATACACTAATGATTAACTGCAAGGGGAACAGAACTGTAGGAAAAGCAAACAAAGGAATAAATGTAGAAAAAATAATAATAGGTTTAAAAAATTATAATTAAAAAAAGAGGCAAAAAAAGAAAAAAAGGAAAACTCCCCANAAAAGAGGCAAAAAAAGAAAAAAAGGAAATCTCCCCAGAGCTGCAAAAGCCCATTGTAGGGGCAGAGGTTTCTAACAACAATAAACATGTGATTGAGAAAAAAAGAAAAAGAAAAAAAAATCTCAAAAGCTTAATTGGATTTAATAGTGCCAATAAAATTAACAACTATAATGGGGCTGGGGTGAGTGTGGGAGAAGGAAAAAAAAAAATCCAAAGAATCTACAGAACAAGTCAAAGTCAAAACATAAGAATAATAAATGTTTTTCTTGAGTCACAGCTGTCAGAGTCCTTTCCCTCACTGAGAGTCACAGTGCACCTCACCTCCCTAGGATGCCCTCCAACACTGTCCTTGATCTCTAAACCTGCTGTAGGGGCAGCTGAGGTTCTAATCTTGTCCTACTCCTGTGTGTTCTTGCCTCCAATGTCCACAACTATCAGAACTAGTGCATTTTCTTTTGTGGGCATTCTCAGTGACCTTTTATATATTCCATAGACACAGGGTCTGCCTAGTTGATCATGTGGATTTAATCTGCAACTTGTACAGCTGGTGGGAAGGTTTTTGGGTCTTCTTCCTTAGCCACACTGCCCCTGGGTTTCAATTGTGGCTTTATTTCCACCTCTGTATGTGGGTCATCCACTGGGGTTTGCTCCTGAGGCTGCCCTGGAGGACTTGGGTTTGCCCTTGTCAGGGCCAGGTGTGGAGGTGGTGCAGCTGCTTGAGTCACATGGGTTCAGGAAGCACCAGGTACTCAGGGGAGTTGGCAGCTAGGGCAGCAGGAAACACAGTGCTTTAGAAGAGTATGGCGACCAGTATTGGCCAATGCGCTTCAGTATTTTTGCCTGGAGAAGCCCCCTCCCTGACAAAGAACCCTAGCAGGCGACAGTCTACAGGGTCATAAAGGATCAGACACAATCTAAGTGACCCTGCATGAATAGGTGCAATATTTTTTGCCTGTGGCAGCTCTGCCCCAGTGAGAGTTGAGCCTGAAGGTGGCGCAGTTGCTTAGTTTGCAGGGGTTCTGGCAACGACAAGTGTGCAAGGACACGGGCTGCCTCCACCATGAAAGTTATGGCCCTATCAGTGTCTTTTATTCGAGCCTCTTGTGGCTGGCTATCAGAAGGCCTCTTTGGCCAGTCTTTCTCTGTAGCCCAACCCATTTAAGCACCTAGAAGGTTTCCTTGCCTGGGGTCCTTCTTTGTTGTTTGGTGAGTCAGGCACATAGAGGGCCACCCCCCGGCTGGGGTCCTACTATGCAGACCAGCAAGTCAGGCACTTAAGGGGCACCCAGGGTGGGGTCCTACTCTGTAGTACAGTGCATCAGGTGTTTGATGGACCCTCCTCTCTATTGGTCAGCTGCTGATGCTGGTGAATGGGGGAACAGAGGCCATGGTGATGGCTCCACCCCCTATGATTGACTCAGCAGTATCGCCTTGCTTCCATGGCTGCCTGGCTTTCCTCCACAGACGTTTCCCACACATTTCCCACCACAACCTCCTCCCTCACATCGCCTCCATCCATCTCTCCACAGTAACGGCAGTCCTCACCCTGGGATTGCTCCACGATCCCTAAACTCCAGGTCCCAGCCACTGCACCTTCCAGGGGATTGGTGGCCCTGTCTGCGGCAAGGACTGCCTGATTCTCATTCTATTTAGGCTGCCACAGATCAGCTGTTTCACTCTTGGCCTTAAATGGTTTTCCTCTGACTCAGACAATTGCCCTGATGTAGAGATTGGACCCCCTGCTTCAGTTCCCCCACCTGCTGAGGGCAGGTCCAGTCCTACTAACACTCCTGTTCCCCCCCCTCCCCCACTTCCTTTGTCCTACCGAGTTTTGTGTGGTTCTATATATTCTTTTCCCCTGGTCAGGTACTCCTGTCCACTTTCAGCTGGTGTTCTGCCTATACTTCCGTGTCTGAAGATGTATTCCTAATGTATCCGTGGAGAGAGATGTATCCCATGTCTACCTACTCCTCTGCCATCTGTTCTCTCCTATTTTTAATTTTTTTGGGAACTTCTATAGTGTTTTCCACAGTGACTGCAATCATGTACATTTCCACCAATAGTGCACAAGGATTTTCTTTTCTCTACAGCCTTTCCTGCACTTGTTAGTGCTTGTCTTTTTTATAATAATCATTCTAATATGTGTGAGATGATATTTCCTCATGGTATTGATTTGCCTTTTCCCTGATGATTAGTGATGTTGAACATCTTCTATTGTACCCATAGATATCTGTATATCTTTTTTGAAAAATGTCTATGTAGATTCCCTGCCCATTTTAAAATCAGATTTGAATTTTTATTTTATTTTATTTTTTGCTATTGATTTGTATGTATTCTTTATACATTTTAGATATTAACCTCATATAAGATACATAATTTGAAAATATTTTCTCCCATTAGGTAGGTTGCCTTTTAATTTTGTTGATGGTTTTCTTTGCTGTTCAGAGGCTTTTTAGTTTGATGTAGTTTCACTTGTTTATTTTTCACTTTTACCTTCTTTGCTTTTGGTGTCAAATCCAAGAAATCATCACCAAGACTGATGTTAAGGAAATTATTACTTATTTTTTCTTTTAAGAGATTTTTGGTTTCAGGTCTTACACTCACATCTTTAATTCACTTTGCACTAACTTTGTTTATGAAGTAAGGCAACGGTTCAGCTTCACTACCTTTCATGTGGCTGTCCATTTATCCCCACACCATTTACTGAAGAGATTGTCCCTTCCTTTTGGGTATTCCTCGTTCCTCTGTCATGAATTAATTGACCATATACATGTGGCTTTATTTTTGAGATCTCTATTGTGTTCCATTGATCTATATGTCTGTTTTTATGCCAGTATGATATTATTTTGATTACTATAACTTTGTAATGCATTTTGAAATCAGAGCGCATCATGCCTTCAGTTCTGTTCTTTCTCAGTTTCTTAGGCTACTCTACGTCTTCTGTGTTTCCATACAAATTTTAGGATTTTTTGGTTCTATTTCTGAAAAATGCCATTGCAATTTTAACAGAAGTTACATTGAATCTCCAGATGGCTTTGAGTTGGAGGGACATTTTAACAATATTTATTCTTTCAATGTATAAGCATGAGATGTCTTTCTCTTTATTTGTGTTATTTTATTTCTTTCATCAATGTCTTATAGTTTTCAGTGTATAGGTCTTTCAGCTCCTTGGTTAAATTTATTCCTAGGCATTTTATTCTTTATGATACAATTATAAATGTGATTGTTTTCTTAATTTCTCTTCCTGATAGTTTGTTATTAGCATATAGAAAAGCAACATATTTCTGCATATTGATTTTATATCCTGCAACTGTACTGAATTCATTTATTAGTCCTACAGCTTTTTTGGTGGAATCTTTAGGGTCTTCTGTATATAATATCATGTCATCTGCAATAGTGTAAGTTTTACTTCTTCCTTTCCAGTATTAACACATTTTCTTTCTTATCTGTTGGGCTTTCCAGATGACTCAGTGATAAAGAATCTGCCCACCAAAGCAGGAAGCGTGGGTTTGATCCCTGGTGGGGAAAGATCCCCTAAAGAAGGAAATAGTAACCTACTCCAGTATTCTTGCCTGGGAAATCCCGTGGACAGAGGAGCCTGGTGGGCTACAGTACATGGGGTTGCAAAAAGAGTTGGACACGACTTAGAAACTAAACAATAACAACACATTTATTAATTATTAATGTTAATAGTTGCTCTTCATGTCCTGAAAACGATAGAGAAACAGGAAACCTTTCTTAATAACACCCAAGAATACCTTTGTTGAACGGCTCCCTCTGCTGGACAAAGTCTGCACTGCTTATTGTTGTCAGACACAATGCCGGGATGATCTAGGCGCAGCACCAGCAAGTTCCTAAAAATATCTGGAATTTTCTGGGAAATAAGATTTCCTGAAACCACTGTTAGCTGCGTTGTGAGGGGGAGTAGAGAGAGGGTTGTTCTGTATTCGCAACACTGCAGACCTCTTCTGTTAACATTTCAACACTAATTAGAAAGGAATGAGGTCTTGAAAACTAGAATGGGGACATATGGGAAGATTCCAAACAAACTAGGGATATGGAACTCTAACTCCTATCCAGCTCCTTGTACATTAGAAGTATCCCTGTGATCCGTGTGTGAGAAGGTTAACCTTATTTTACCTGAAGAGACTGTAAATGGCCTCCCTAAAGTGGAAGAGTCCTGAGTGAGTGAACAGAATGATAACTTGAATCAACAAAACATCGTCCCCTCAGTCATCTCCTAGACATGAGCCGGTTTATAGAGCCAGAACCTCCTTAATTAAGAGTGAGGGGCACGTCCCTTGAGGAACTGCCCTGCTAGACTGACAGACTTCTTATAGTTAATCTTTTCCCCATGGTTCCCCAAAGAGATCTGTGACCATTTACCTACGTGACTATATTTGAAGAATCAGACTTTGGGAGCATTATGGAAACACCGACTCTGACTGACATTAATTTCAGGAGACTCAAGACATCACTAGCCAGAGTAAGTCAGTAGGTCAGTATAAGAAGTGAGTTCTGTGACCGACTAGACAGTGAGTCCAACGGGTTGTAGAATCAATCATGTGGTTTTCCTTCTGGTTCTTAGTAGGGACCTGAGAGAGAGGGACCAGAAAATTGTGGGATCTGGCATGGATGGAGAGGGGAGACTTGAGACCATCAAAGGCAGAGTCCAAAAGAGCCTTGGGCAAGAAAAAAATCACACCTGGAGTGTGATGCACATTTATTTCTCTAGATGTTACCATTCCAGTATCAGTTTTTGCTAATATTCTCGAAAGACATCAATTAGATAAGGGAAATCTAGGCTCAGCCTCTAGCAGATTCTACATTGGTCCTGCAGTCTTCACACTTTTCTACCTCTATTATGTAAACTCAGAGAGACAACGAAGATGAGAACTCTTAGAAAATAGTAGGATATCATTCTTCTCAGAGGACAGATTGCACCAAAAAGGAACAGTATGGATAGAAGCTCTCAGACCTTCAAGCTAGGTATGGTTTTGGGCTCCAGAATAAAATCCTAAACACAGTGATTCAATGGCTATTATTTATTATAAGAATTCAGAATACTTGAAGAATGAGAGGACTTTATCAATGTTAATCAGTCGCTCACCCATATCAAGTATAATTAAAGGTAGAATATTGGCTTGGAATATTGACTTAGAATATTGGCACAAGTGATTTAATTTTATTATATTTTTGATTCCTAATTGAGAAAAAACAAAAACTGGACCCCATACAGAATTATTTTGAGTTTCACATAGGATAGTAGATATATGTATGATTTCTTTGTGTATTATTAAGCAATTCATACACACATTGTATACATATCTTACTATTTTGATGTTGATCATTTGACCTTGTATACTAAAGACTGGAGATACTAAAGTCTCATCTCTCAAGGGTTTTCCCCTAGGACTATGTTCTACTCAGCCTCACATAAGACAGTCTTGAACACTTGTAATAGATTCTCTTCATTTCCAGTCTTTGAGAGCTTGACCCAAGATTGGCTTTTTTTTCTGAAAAGGTAATGAACTGACTTTCATTCTTTCCTTATCCTTCTTCAACACACATGGTATGAAGTTCCAGAGGCCCAGCACAGTTTGCATTGACACTGAGTAGGGGAAGCCACAGGCAAGGCCATATGAAGAAAGTCCTCAGTTGAGAGTAAAAGGGATGAGGGAAGTCGGGGATATGGGGCAAATGACCAGATCCTCCTGTTCCTGTTCTGCCTCTGGCTGGAGCCTGTATCTTCTGTTTCTTGCAGCCACCAGAACAGACTCTATCTTAAGGGACACTGTCAGCAACTCTGCTGTAGCAATGGTGGCAGCTGGCTGCTGTGTGAGGAACTTGTGGGGAATGTGTCTTCCTCTTTGTCCTCTTTAGTTTCCTTAGCTCCGTGGTTTTAGCCTTCTGTAGCTCTGGTGTCCCCTTGTTTTGGGTAAACACCCCAAGTCACCTTTCTAATCACTAACCACAAGTCCACTAACTCCAATCGCTAACCATGCCCTGCTGAGCACTGTCTAGTTCTGGTTTTTTGTTCCCTCTTTCCCTGAGAGCTCTAAAAAAGCTCTTCTTATTGGTTCTGATCTATTCTCCCTCACATCTCCCATCTTCTTATTTTTGTCACAACTTCACACTGGGTTCCAATGATGTGAGTAAAAGGACCCATTGTCCCTTCTTTCCCTGAGACCTCTATACAGGCTCTTCCCATTGGTTCCTATCTCAGTTCTGATCTATTCTTTATCACATCTCCCATCTACTTATTTTGTCATAGCTTCACACTGGATCCTTTCACTCACATCATTGAGTGTCTCCCTGCTACCAGACACCATTCTGACACTGGTCAACATGTATTAACATGTCAATTTCCTCATGTCCAACCAACGGTCTTATATCCTGTCTCGAGTCTTCTTGGCCACTGGGTTCTGCTAATCTTTCAAGTGTTCTTTGTTGACTTTTACTCTTGTCTTATGAACACTATTGTGTCCCTAAAATGAAACATTTTTTTTTTGGTGGGATGTAGTGCCAACATGTTATTGCTAAGTCATGTCTGACCCTTTGCGACCTCATGAACTGCAGCACACAAGGCTTCTCTTCCTTTACTATCTCCCTTAGTTTGCTCAAACTCATGTCCATTGAGTCAGTGATGCCATCCAACCATTTCATCCTCTGTTGCCCCCTTTTCCTCTTGCCTCAGTTTTTCCCAGCATCAGTGCCAACACGCCACAGTTTAAATGCTTTGCTCACCAGTTTATACACAATGTTCAACTCAGCACATACAAGGTGGTTTGTGTTACACATGATATGCAAGAAAACTTGTACAGATATCATCACCTGTGAGCATAAACATCACAAGAAAGTTTGTCTCTGAAGCACTTAAAGTCCTTTGGTATTTATAAGATTCTCTTTCCATATCAGTCATACAAGCAGACGAATACTTGGATTTTCAGTTGGCTTTTAATGATGTAGCAATTAAAATTCTGTTATCTCAGTCTGCTTCTTTTCCACCCTTTCCCCCCAACCACCAATTGGCGTTTTTACTTCTGTGGTCTCTTAGGGAAAACTCAATACAATAATTTTTTTTTTGTAGTAGGTAATTTAAGAGGCAGTAGAAATATAAAAACAGCGATTGGACCCTCATGTTATTTACAGTTAAGTGAGGGCAGAGAGGATAGTAATCAAATATTCACTCAAAAAACTGGTATAATTAAGAGTAAAAGTGTAATAGGTGCTGGAGAGGGGATGTAGTGTCAGGATATTCAACCTTGTCCTGGAGCTGAAGGGAAAAACTCTTAAAAACTGAGCAGAGATGCAGAGAATGTTTGGGAGGTAACCTGATGGAGAAGAGAGGAAAGACTTCCAGGTCGAGAGAGCCACTTCTGTTAAGGCAAAGTGGTGAAATGTATTATGAGTTCCAAACGCTAGTTAGATGAAGTTGTGGTCCTGAGAGTTTGGGTAAGTTTGGTGTGCATGCTCAGTCATGTCTAAATCTTTGAGACCCCATGGACTGTAGCCCACCAGGCTCCTCTATCCATGGAATTTTCCAGGCAAGAATACTGGGGTGGGCTGCCATTTCCTACTCCAAGGAATCTTCCTGACCCAAGAATCAAACCCGTGCCTTTTGCATCTCCCCTATTGTGAGGCAGATTCTCTACCACTGGGCTACCTGGGAAGCCCAAGTGGAGGAAGAGACAGTAAAGAAAGATTAGACCTGATAGGGATTGCTAGGCTTTGTTATGGAATTTGGTATTATTATAAGGAAGATAGAGGGGTTTTTTAAAGGGAGAAATTGCATTGTCAGTATTTATTTTTAAAATGTCACAGAATTCATGGCAGAGAATGACTGAAATGAAGTGAAGATGTTGTTATTACAGCTATTTAATGTTTTAGTGTCTTTGTGTTAAGATCATGAAAGTGGTGATGAAGAGAGGAGGACATGTTTGAGAGATATTTCTGCTGTTTTTCAGTTGCTCAGTAGTGTCCCACTCCTTGTGACCCCATTGACTGCAGCATGACAGGCATTCCTGTACTTCACCAGAGATATTTAGTCAAAAATAAATAAAACCTGGAATTTTCCCTGGTGGCTCAGAGGGTAAAGAGTCTGTCTGCAATGCGGGGCACCTGGGTTCAATCCCTGGGTTGGGGAGAGCCTCTGGAGAAGGAATGGCAAACCAATCCAATATTCTTGCCTGGAAAATCCCATGGACAGAGGAGCCTCATGGGCTATGATCCATGGGGTTACAAAGAGTCAGACATGACTGAGCGACAAACACACACACACAAATAAAACTTGGTGACATGAGATGAAGGTGGAGAGCAGCCTAGAGGTATGCATGTGAGAGAGTAATATCAAGATGAGATGGTTGGAGAGCATCACTGATTCATGAGACATGATTTTGAACAAACTTCAAGAGATAGTGAAGGGCAGGGATGCCTGGTATGCTGCAGTTCATGGGGTTGCAGATTCAGACATGATTTAGTAACTGAACAACAACAGCTGGTTTATAGATGGCATAATTGTCTTGTATGGCATATCCTTTACTGAGATATGGAGTGCTGGAAGATGGTTCCTTTTATGATGAATTTAGTAGACTATTTTTATAAGTTGGGTTGGAAGTACCTTTGAGGTTGTAGACCTGCTGTGTTAAATAGCCAGTAGGGTATATAGGTCTGGTGATCAGAGAATGATCTGAATGGTAGATATGACTTTGATATGCATTTCTTTGAATGTGGTAGTTGAAACTGTGAGAATGTAAGAAATCAACTAAGGATATCAAGTTAAGCTAAGTGAAAGTGTGAATCATTCAGTCTGAAGATACAGAAAAGATAAAGGCTAAAGTTCAAAAACTACTGGCAAGATGAGATGGATGATTGAATCACCACATCATTCAGATGTAAAAATATATTCATCATATACACTCATTTTCTAAAACATTTTTATTTTATGTATCTCCCTTTCTACACTTCTGAGAATAGTACTATAAAAAACTCACACACACAGCCCTCTGAGCTTTCTTATGATCTGAGCTCAAACTTCGTGTGGTGTCTCTTAGTCAGACAAATAGAGACTTATTTTCTGCCAAGTGGATTATAGTTGACAAATCCATGGATAATTTTTCTGACAACTTTCTTTGGTTATCTTGGTAGAAGACACCCAGGCACATTTCATACTCCGGGTCTCTCGTTCATTTGAAAACCTACAGAAAGAAAGCAGATTGTTTTCTTTACATCAGCCATGAGTATATGCATATGGCCAGAGGCTTACAAGGACTTCAGAAAATGTTTTCTATTTTTTTAAATAAAAAATAAAGTCATTAAAACTATTTAAATACACAACAATATGATAGGCAAAGCAATTCTTCTCACTTTATGTTTTATTTCTCAAACGTCTCTCCAGAGAAGTTAATAGTTCATTTTTGTTGTTCAGTCTCTTAGTTGTGTCTGACTCTTTGTGACCATATAGACCATAACCTGCCAGACTCCTCTGTCCATGGATTCTCCAGGCAAGAATACTGGAGTAGGTTGCCATTTCACTCTCCAGGGGATCTTCCTAACCCAGGGATTGAACCTGCATCTCTTGCATTGGCAGGCAGATTCTTTACCACTGAGCCACCAGGGAAGCCCTAATAGTTCATTAAAGAGAGCTAAAATATCACCTCTGACTTTTTTTTAGTCCACTCTGAGCAGTGTGTGGGATCCTGGTTTCCCGTGATAGGAGATGGGTTTGAATCCATGTCCCCTGCATTGGGAATGCGGAGTCTTAACCATTGGAACATCAGGGAAGTCCCTCAGTTCTGATATTTTTATTGCTTAAAAATTGATCACTGTAAGAAGTGAGCAGAAAGTTATGCTCTGTAAAACAAACATGTGAACTCATAAAAGAATTTACACTTGCTAATTTACCTTTTATATAAAAGGCTAAAATCAGGCAACAGGGCAATCCTGTTTCATACATAAGTTTCTGAGTGGATGGAGGGAGATTTCTTTCTCAACTTTCTGTGTGAATCATTTTATAGAAATATTTATGAAACTGTAGCAGTCAGGAAATTAATACCCATTAGATCACTTCAAAGTCAATGATGTCATATGTCTCTTTCTTGTCACATACAACATGGGATTAAAAACCACAAAAAGAAAAAATGCAAGAGACTTACAGCTGAGTGTCAAAAGTGCTGTTGTCCAACCAGGTCCATAATTTCCCTCCAGGAGGAATCCTCAAACCAACCCAAAATGAATCATGTATATTTTTCCATATGAAAGTCTAAAAAGAATAGGAAATGTTGTATGAAATCAAGTGATTCTTACAGATGCAAGATAAAATAGCACAGGAGCACCTTCTATGTGGCTGGCACTGCACTAGAAGCTAGGAATGAACAGGTAAGACATGCTTCATGTTTGCAAATAGATCACAGTGAAGGGGAAATCCACAGTAATGCAATGGGATAAAAGCTAAAGAAAAATTACTAAATGTCTATCGACAAATGAATGGATAAAGATGTGCCACATATGTACAGTGGAATATTACTCAGCCATAAAAAGAATGAAATTTTATCATTTGTCATACAGAGTGAAGTATAGCAGAAAGAGAAAAACAAATATCATATGTTAATGCACACACATATATAAGGGATCTAAACATAAATTAAAAAAAAATCTAGATGTACCTATTTGCAAGGCAGGAATGCAGACATAGAGAAAGAACATGTGGACACAAGAAGACAGGGAGAGTGGGAAAAACTGGGAGATTGGGGTATATATAAATATATATATTACCGTGTGCAAAATAGATAGCTAATGGGAAGCTGTTGTATAGCACAGGGAGCTCAGCTCAGTGCTCTGTGATGACCTAAAGGGGTATTATGGCAGAGTGGGAGGGAGTTTCAAGAGGGAGGGAATATATGTATATCAATTATACTCCAATATAAAAACATAAACTGAGACTGTGAAGAAAAAAAGAACTATTATGGACAGTGTTAGTAGATACCAAGGCTGTGGAATCAGGCTGCAGCTACTATTACTACTACACATCTTTGCACAGTTATTCATTCTCTTTATTTCTGTATTTTTCCAGTCACTAAAACTCTGACTGTGATAATAGTCATACCTATCTCAAAGAACTGTTATTGTTTTGTTAATAATTAATATTAAACACTGTTTAGCACGTAATGAATGCTTCTTGCCTAAATAATAGTGATTACTACTAAATACAAGTATTAAACAATAATCTAGAAGCAAGAAAACACACAGGAAGAGTTACAGAAAGAAACCAATCTCTGAGCTGATGCAGCACATATTGTTCAAAAGTTTTTTTTTTTTTTAATTGGAGGACAATTGCTTTACAATATTGTGTTGGTTTCTGCTATACATTAACATGAATCACCCATAGGTATACATGTGTCCCCTCCCTCTTTAATCTCCCTCCCACCTCCTATCCTATCCCACCTCTCTAGGTTGTCAAAGAACACCTGATTTGAGCTCCTTGCACCGTATATAGCAAATTTCCACTGGATATGGTAATCTGTGTGTTTGCATGCTACTCTCTCAATTCCTCCCACTATCTCCTGACTATGTCCACCAGTCTGTTCTGTATGTCTGTATCTCCATTGCTGAAAATAGGATAATCAGTACCATCTTTCTAGATTCCATATATATGCATTAATATATGATATTTATTTTTCTCTTTCTGACTTTACTTTGTATAACAGGCTCTAGGTTCATCCACCTTATTAGAACCAACTCAAATGTGTTCTATTTACGGCTGAGTAATATTCCATTGTATATATGTACCATAACTTCTTTATTCATTCATCTATTGATGGACATTTAGGTTGCTTCCTTATCTTAGCTATTGTAAATAGTGCTGCAACAAACATTGAGGTACATGTGTCTCTTTCAATTATGGTTTTCTCAGCGTATATGCCCAGTAGAGGGATTGTTGGGTTATATGGTAGTTTTATTCCTAGTTTTTTTAAGGAATCTTCATACTGTTCTTCACAGTGGCTATGTCAATTAACATTTCCACCAACAGTGAGAGAGCATTCCCTTTTCTCCACACCCTCTCCAGCATTTATTGTTTATAGAGATTTTGATGATGGCCATTCTGACCCTTGTGAGTTGATACCTTATTGTAGTTTTAATTTGCATTTCTCTAATGCTGAGTGATGCTGAGCACCTCTTCATGTGTTTATTAGCCATCTGTATGTCTTAGGAGAAATGTCTGATTAGGTCCTCTGCCCATTTTCTTCTTTGGGCTGTTTGTTTTCCTGATATTGAGCTGCATGAGCTGCTTATATATCCTGGAGATTAATCCTTTGTCAGGTTTTTTTTTTTTTCCTTTGCGATAATTTTCTCCTATTCTGAGGGTTGTCTTTTAATCTTGTTTCTTTTGCTGTGCAAAAGCTTTTAAGTTTAATTAAGTCCCATTTGTTTATTTTGTTTTTGTGTCCATTACTCTAGGAGTAATATCTCCTTTTTGTACAATACCATAACCCCTGAGACAAAGTATATGGTTGGCCATAATGTGCTAAGTTGCTGAAGTTTTGTCCGACTCTTTGTGACTGTAGGCTGCAAGACTCCTCTGTCCATAGGATTTCCAAGGCAAGAATACTGGAGTGAGTTGCCATCTCCTCCTCCAGGAGGTCTTCCCAGCCCAGGGATTGACCCCGAGTCTCTTGTATCTCCTGCACTGGTAGGTAGATTCTTTACCATTGCCCAGTTCACATGTATGCCATGCCATGCTCAGTTGCTTCACATGTATAATTGACCCCTATTACAGGCTTCGGGGGCCAGAGGATAGAATATTATGGGCTCAACTGTGTCTCTTCAAAATGTATGCATTTGAAGCTCTAACCCTTAGTGCTTCAAAATGTGACTGCCTTTGGAGACACAGCTTTTTGAGAGGTGACTAAGCAGAAATGAGGCTGTTAGGGTAGATCTTAATCCACTCTGATTATTGTCCTTATAAGAAGCAGAAATTTGGACACACAGAGAGACACAGATGCATGCATACAGAGGAAAGACCATGTGAGGACAGAGTAAGCAGGTGTCCATCTAGAAAATAAGGAGCAAGGCCTTGGAAGGAAACACATCTGCCAACACCTCGATCTTGATCTTCTAGCCTTCAGAGCGGTAAGAAATCCCTGATGCTTAAGCCACCGAGTCTGTGGTACTTTGTTATGTTAGCTCTGACAAACTCATACAACCCCTTTGAGTGCTTGCATGCTAAGTCACTTCAGTTGTGTCTGACTCTTTGTAACCTCATGGACTGTAACCGCCCAGCTCCTCTATCCATAGGATTCTCCAGCCCAGAATTCTGGAGGGGCTGCCATGCCCTCCTTCAGGAGATCTTCCTGACCCAAGGATCAAACTTGCATGTCCTGTATTGGCAGGCAGGTTCTTTACCACTAGCACCACCTGGAAAGCCTTACAGCCCCTTTATTATTCTGTTGGTGGCTTAGATGGTAAAGAAACGGCTTGCAATGCAAGAGATCTGGGTTCAATTCCTGGGTAGAAACAGACAATAAATCACTGCATGGAGAAACAGTGCAATGAAGACTTCCCTGAAAACCTTATCTGTTTCCTGCTCATCATCAAATGGAAAAATGCTGAAATGCAGAAAAGACATGTTTTCTGAGCAACAAGAAACCTAACCCATCACTTAATAATGAACTGAAACTCCACATTAAAGACCTAGGAGGAACTGTGTGTTCATTTCCAAACACAAAGCTATGTAACAGTCTCTTCTTATTAGATGCTTTCTTATTAGGTCCTTTCAAGTTGATACCTTCTTCCCCTTTTTTGTCTTAAGCTGACTTCTAAGAGAAGAAAAAAGTCTCTTTTTAGTTCTTCACGCATTCTGGATTTGGTTCATATTCAAACCAATTTGGACTGGATCTGACAAAGAGTTTTACAGTTTAATATTTGGGGTTACATTGGTTACACTGAAGATAACTTACTTCCCATTTCGATTTTCTTGTTGTTGTGGATTTCTATGAAACTCAGAGGAATGTTTTCTTCCCCCTACAAAAGTTTCAACAGCTGCCCTGATATAAACCCTCCAGACTTAACCAGGCTTGTAAAGCACTGTTTGTTATTGAGTTTTCTAAAACTGAGCCTTTGACATCGCTTGTAATTTCAACATACTAATTCTTATGCTAAGAATCCTTATTTGATGTTTTCCAACTAATGTCTATATTGGCCTTATTTAGGTTTAGTGTCCAACCCTCGTGTAAGAAATTTTCAATTTAAATTAAGCCAGAGTTAGAAAAATATTGTTTTTTTCCAACAAAAAAACAAAATTTAATGAGAAGGGCTATACTGTATTTCCTTTCTCTGAACGTCATTTTTAATTTCAGCTGCCATGCTGTCTGATTACAAACTTTATGAGCAATGATGGATTAAATATGGGAGATGAGACTGATGTCATACATTTAAAATGCAATCTGGGCAATGGATCCCTTATAGAGAAGAACTTAGGTATACACTACTAAAAGGATTTCTCCTATCTCTAGCTAAGTGAATGTGAAAGTAAAAGTTGCTCAGTCGTGTTTGACTCTTTGCGACCCCATGGGCTATACAGTTCATGGAATTCTCCAGGCCAGAATACTGGAGTGGGTAGCCTTTCCCTTTTCCAGGGGCTCTTCCCAACCCAGGGATCGAACCCAGGTCTCCCGCATTGCAGGCAGATTCTTTACCAGCTGAGCAACAAAGAAAGCAAAAGAAGCTTAAAATAATAATATAGTTTCAAGGATTCATTCAACCAATAATTGTGCAGTTAATATCAATGAGGTTTAAATTTTTTTCACCGAAATTTTCAAATTTGTAGCACAAAGAAGTACTGCAGTTGTGAAGGATGCTATAATCTTAAAATTTTATACCTCACCATATCAGTGACGTCTTGGACCACCATGAGATGTGAATTTTTCATGACACAATCATTTTTACTTTCATTCCATGATTTCTTATTTTCATGTTCAGCAACCCAGTAGCATTTCCCCCCATGTAGCTTCCAATCTTCGGTGGGGCATGATGTATAAACAGTGGAAGAATTGAAAGGAACTGGAAGGGAAAAGGATAAGTAATTAAAAGAAACAAGAGAATGCATCCCTAATATTGTATAATAATTAAAGCCTCTCAAAATTTGTTAAATTATGACCTAAGCTTTCTTTGACAAAAGTATGGGCTTTTCTCAGGATGGATTTTGAAAAAAATAAAACCTAACAGAATTTCAATTTGGTATTTTTTTTCTTTCTCTCTTTTCTTCTTTCTCCCATTTAATCTATTCTCTTTAAAATATATTATGTTTTCCATAAACTAGGCAATGCACAGACACTAGGATAAAGCAATCAACATCCAAACTTCAGGAAGATAAAAATTTTGGAGGAAAAGTAGAAATTAGAGATTTCAACTAGTGATCCACCAATAAACCAGACATTTTGAGAATTATATATCGCTATAATTTCGAGAATTATAAAATCACGAGAAGAATTTTTATTGCACAAAATTTGTATGATAGGTGGTCTCTAAAACTCAGGTAGATTAATCTTCCTATGTATAAAAGGGTCTGGACAGAATTTAAAGCAATTTTATTCAATACCATGTTATCACCTATATCAAGTGTAGGAGGATTATTATGTGCTTTGGTATTGGGAATAATTTCCCAGAAACTTTGCTATCATAGTCTCACTAGTTTTAAAAAATTATTTTAGGAAAGAGGTTGAGGAGACTTGGAAAAATTAAAATCCATTTTAAACTTTTAATGAGTTCTCAGAAGTCGAAATCACTCTATAACATGGACTGGTAAGCCTTTATAATAACATATATGCAGGTTCAAAAAAAGAAAGGAATATAGTTTTTCAATATAGAATAGAAACTTAAATCAACAGATTTAGTTCAGTCAGTTCAGTTTAGTTCAGTCGCTCAGTCATGTCCGACTCTTTGTGACCCCATGAATTGCAGCACGCTAGGCCTCTCTGTCCATCACCATCTCCCAGAATTCACTCAGACTCGCGTCCATCGAGTCAGTGATGCCATCCAGCCATCTCATCCTCTGTCGTCCCCTTCTCCTCCTGCCCCCAATTCCTCCCAGCATCAGAGTCTTTTCCAATGAGTCAACACTTCATATGAGATGGCCAAAGTACTGGAGTTTCAGCTTCAGCATCATTCCTTCCAAAGAAATCCCAGGGCTGATCTCCTTCAGAATGGACTGGTTGGATCTCCTTGTAGTCCAAGAGACTCTCAAGAGTCTTCTCCAACACCACAATTCAAAAGCATCAATTCTTCAGCGCTCAGCCTTCTGCACAGTCCAACTCTCACATCCGTACATGACCACTGGAAAAAACCATAGCCTCGACTAGATGGACCTTTGCTGGCAAAGTAATATCTCTGCTTTTGAATATGCTATCTAGGTTGGTCATAATTTTTCTTCCAAGGAGTAAATATTTTTTAATTTCATGACTGCAATCACCATCTGAAGTGATTTTGGAGCCTCAAAAAATAAAGTCTAACACTATTTCCACTGATTCCCCATCTATTTCTTATGAAGTAATGGGACCAGATGCCAAGATCTTAGTTTTCTGAATGTTGAGCTTTAAGCCAACTTTTTCACTCTCCACTTTAAAATAATAAAGGAAACAGAAAGAAAAATTAAACAGAAAAGCTAAATAATTGAGTGTTTTCTTGACTTTTAAAAGTATATAAATACATTCATATGTGAAAGATAAAAACTTGCATCAGTTCAGTTCAGTTCAGTTGAGTCACTCAGTCATGCCCAACTCTTGGCAACCCCATGAATCGCAGCACACCAGGCCTCTCTGTCCATCACCAACTCACGAAATTCACTCAGACTCGCATCCATTGAGTTAGTGATACCATCCAGCATCTCATCCTCTGTCATCCCCTTCTCCTCCGCCCCCAATCCCTCCCAGCATCAAAGTCTTTTCCAATGAGTCAACTCTTCGCATGAGGTGGCCAAAGTACTGGAGTTTCAGCTTTAGCATCAGTCCTTCCAAAGAAATCCCAGGGCTGATCTCCTTCAGAATGGACTGGTTGGATCTCCTTGCAGTCCAAGGGACTCTCAAGAGTCTTCTCCAACACCACAGTTCCAAAGCATCAATTCTTTGGTGCTCAGCCTTCTTCACAGTCCAACTCTCACATCCATACATGACCACAGGAAAAACCATAGCCTTGACTAGACGGACCTTAGTCGGCAGAGTAATGTCTCTGCTTTTGAATAAGCTGTCTAGGTTGGTCATAACTTTTCTTCCAAGGAGTAAGCGTTTTTTAATTTCATGGCTGCAATCACCATCTGCAGTGATTTTGGAGCCACCCCCAAAAAACCTTGACACTGTTTCCACTACTTCCCCATCTATTTCTCATGGAGTGATAGGACCGGATGCCAAGATCTTCGTTTTCTGGATTTTGAGCTTTAAGCCAACGTTTTCATTCTCCTCTTTTACTTGCATCAAGAGGCTTTTGAGTTCCTCTGCACTTTCTGACAAAAGGGTGGTGTTATCTGCATATCTGAGGTGATTGATATTTCTCCCGACAATCTTGATTCCAGCTTGTGTTTCTTCCAGTCCAGCGTTTCTCATGATGTACTCTGCATAGAAGTTAAATAAGCAGGGTGACAACATACAGCCTTGACGTACTCCTTTTCCTATTTGGAACCAGTCTGTTGTTCCATGTCCAGTTCAAACTGTTGCTTTCTGACCTGCATACAGATTTCTCAAGAGGCAGGTCAGGTGGTCTGGTATTCCCATCTCTTGAAGAATTTTCCACAGTTTATTGTGATCCACACAATCAAGGCTTTGGCATAGTCAAGAAAGCAGAAATCAATGTTTTTCTGGAACTCTCTTGCTTTTTCTATGATCCAGCAGATGTTAGCAATTTGATCTCTGGTTCCTCTGCCTTTTCTAAAACCAGCTTGAACATCAGGAAGCCCATGGTTAACGTACTGCTGAAGCCTGGCTTGGAGAATTTTGAGCATTACTTTACTAGCGTGTGAGATGAGTGCAATTGTGCGGTAGTTTGAGCATTCTTTGGCGTTGCCTTTCTTTGGGATTGGAACAAAAACACATTTTCTAATCCTGTGGCCCCTGCTGAGTTTTGCTAATTTGCTGGCATATTGCATGCAGCACTTTCACAGCATCATCTTTCAGAATTTGAAATAGATCTACTGGAATTCCATCACCTCCACTAGCTTTGTTCATAGTGATGCTTTCTAAGGCTCACTTGACTTCACATTCCAGGATGTCTGGCTCTAGATGAGTGATCACACCATCGTGATTATCCGGGTCATGAAGATCCTTTTTGTACAGTTCTTCTGTGTATTCTTGCCATCTTTCAAATTAAAGAAAGTAGGGAAAATGGCTAGACCATTCAGGTATGACCTAAATCAAATCCCTTATGATTACACAGTGGAAGTGAGAAATAGATTTAAGGGCCTAGATCTGATAGACAGAGTGCCTGATGAACTATGGAATGAGGTTCATGATATTGTACAGGAGATAGGGATCAAGACCATCCCCATAGAAAACAAATGCAAAAAAGCAAAATGGCTGTCTGAGGAGGGCTTACAAATGCTGTGAAAAGAAGAGAAGCAAAAAGCAAAGGAGAAAAGGAAAGATATAAGCATCTGAATGCAGAGTTCCAGAGAATAGCAAGAAAAGATAAGGAAGCCTTCTTCAGTGATCAATGCAAAGAAATAGAGGAAAACAACAGAATGGGAAAGACTAGAGATCTCTTCAAGAAAATTAGAGATACCAAGGGAACATTTCATGCAAAGATGGGCTCGATAAAGGACAGAAATGGTCTGGACCTAACAGAAGCAGAAGATATTAAGAAGAGGTGGGAAGAATACACAGAAGAACTGTACAAAAAAGATCTTCACAACCCGGATAATCACAATGGTGTGATCACTCACCTAGAGCCAGACATCCTGGAATGTGAAGTCAAGTGGGCCTTAGAAAGCATCACTATGAACAAAGCTAGTGGAGGTGATGGAATTCCAATACAGCTATTTCAAATCCTGAAAGATGATGCGATGAAAGTGCTGCACTCAATGTACCAGCAAATTTGGAAAACTCAGCAGGGGCCACAGGCCTGAAAAATGCCAGTTTTTATTCCAATCCCAAAGAAAGGCAACGCCAAAGAATGCTCAAACTACCGCACAATTGCACTCATCTCACACGCTAGTAAAGTAATGCTCAAAATTCTCCAAGCCTGGCTTCAGCAGTACGTGAACTGTGAACTTCCTGATGTTCAAGCTGGTTTTAGAAAAGGCAGAGGAACCAGAGATCAAATTGCTAACATCTGCTGGATCATAGAAAAAGCAAGAGAGTTCCAGAAAAACATCTATTTCTGCTTTATGGACTATGCCAAAGCCTTTGACTGTGTGGATCACAATAAACTGTGGAAAATTCTTCAAGAGACGGGAATACCAGACCACCTGACCTGCCTCTTGAGAAATCTGTATGCAGGTCAGGAAGCAACAGTTAAAACTGAACATGGAACAACAGACTGGTCCAAATAGGAAAAGGAGTACGTGAAGGTATATTGTCACCCTGCTTATTTAACTTCTATGCAGAGTATATCATGAGAAACGCTGGACTGGAAGAAACACAAGCTGGAATCAGATTTACAGGAGAAATGTCAATAACCTGAGATATACAGATGGCACCACCCTTATGGCAGCATGTGAAGTGAAACTAAAAAGCCTCTTGATGAAAGTAAAAGAGGAGAGTGAAAAAGTTGGCTTAAAGCTCAACATTCAGAAAATGAAGATCATGGCATCCGGTCCCATCACTTCATGGGAAATAGATGGGGAAACAGCGGAAACAGTGTCAGACTTTTTTGGGGGGTGGCTCCAAAATCACTGCAGATGGTGATTGCAGCCATGAAATTAAAAGACGCTTACTCCTTGGAAGAAAAGTTGTGACCAACCTACATAGCATATTGAAAAGCAGAGACATTACTCTGCCGACTAAGGTCCGTCTAGTCAAGGCTATGCTTTTTCCTGTGGTCATGTATGGATGTGAGAGTTGGATTGTGAAGAAGGCTGAGTGCCAAAGAATTGATGCTTTGGAACTGTGGTGTTGGAGAAGACTCTTGAGAGTCCCTTGGACTGCAAGGAGATCCAACCAGTCCATTCTGAAGGAGATCAGCCCTGGGATTTCTTTGGAAGGACTGGTGCTAAAGCTGAAACTCCAGTACTTTGGCCATCTCATGTGAAGTGTTGACTCATTGGAAAAGTCTTTGTTGCTGGGAAAGATTGGGGACAGGAGAAGAAGAGGATGACAGAGGATGAGATGGTTGGATGGCATCACTGACTTGATGGACATGAGTCTGAATGAACTCCTGGCATTGGTGCTGGACAGGGAGGCCTGGTGTGTTGCAATTCATGGGGTCACAAAGAGTTGGACAGAACTGAGTGACTGAACTGAACTGAACTGAACCATTAAAAACCTGACAAAAAGCTATGTGGTGTTGATCATGAATTTTAGGAAAGAAAATATTTTGACCATATTCTACACCTGCACATGTCCTAGTAGAAATAAAAATACTAAAAAAATGCAATGATTTCAATACATTAAACACAGACAAGTTTATTTTTCTCATTTGTCTTCAATCTTTAAATAGTTTTGTCAAGGATTGTAATAGGCCCATGAAAAAGAATGGTCTAAAACATCCCTCTGTATGGGTAGAGGAATTTCCCCTTTATTCAGATGTACCCAAGTAAAATACATGCTGCTGTCCACACTTGCTTACTCAGGAATTCAGTTCAGTTCAGTTCAGTCATTCAGTCATGTCTGACTTTGCAATCCCATGGACTGCAGCACGCCAGGCTTCCCTGTCTATTACCAACACCCGGAGTTTACTCAAACTCATGTCCATTGAATTGGTGATGTCATCCAACCATCTTATCCTCTGTTGTCCCCTTCTTCTCAATCTTTCCCAGCATCAGGGTTTTTTTTTTTTTTCCAGTGAGTCAGTTCTTCACATCAGGTGGCCAAAATATTGGAGTTTCATCTTCAGCATCAGTCCTTTCAATGAATATTCAGGACTGATCCTTTAGGATAGATTGATTGGATCTTGAAGTCCAAGGGACTCTCAAGAGTCTTCTCCAACACCACGGTTTGAAAGCATCAATTCTTTGGTGCTTAGCTTTCTTTATGGTCCAACTCTCACATCCATACATGACTACTGGAAAAACAATAACTTTGACTAGATGGATCTCTGATAGCAAAGTAATGTCTCTGCTTTTTAATACGCTCTCTAGATTGGCCATAACTTTTCTTCCAAGAAGCAAGTGTCTGTTAATTTCAGGGCTGCAGTCACCACCTGCAGTGATTTTGGAGACCAAAATAATAAAGTCTGTCACTGTTTCCATTGTTTCCCCATCTATTTTCCATGAAGTGATGGGACAGGATGCCATGATCTTAGTTTTCTGAACGTTGAGCTTTAAGCCAACTTTTTCACTCTCTTCTTTCACTTTTATCAAGAGGCTCTTTAGTTTTTCTTCACTTTCTGCCATAAGGGTGGTGTCATCTGCATATTGTTATTTCTCCCAGCAATCTAGATTCCAGCTTGTGCTTCATCCAGCCTGGCATTTCTCATGATGCACACTGCATATAAGTTAAATAAGCAGAGTGACAATATACATCCTTGACATACTCCTTTCCCGATTTGGAACCAGTCTGTTGTTCCAACAGAAAATTGGATTAAAGATTTACTGCACATGGCCCCGCCCATCAGAACAAGACCCAGTTTCCCCCTCAGTCTTTCCCATCAGGAAGCTTCCATAAGCCTCTTATCCTTCTCCATTAGAGGGCAGACAGAATGAAAACCACAATCACAGAAAACTAACCCATCTGATCCTATGGACCACAGCCTTGTCTAACTCAGTGAAACTATGAGCCATGCTGTGTAGGGCCACCCAGCACGGATGGGTGATAGTGGAGAGTCCTGACAAAATGTGGTCCACTGGAGAAAGGAATGGCAGACCACTTCAGTATTCTTGCCTTGAGAACCCCATGAACAGTATGAAAAGACAAAAAGACAGGACACTGAAAGATGAACTCCCCTGGTTGGTAGGTGCCCAAAATGCTACTGGAGATCAGTGGACAAATAACTCCAGACAGTATGAAGAGACAGAGCCAAAGCAAAAACAACACCCAGTTGTAGATGTGGCTGGTGATAGAAGCAAGGCCCCATGCTGTAAAGAGCAATATTGCATAGGATCCTGGAATGTTAAGTCTATGAATCAAGGCAAATTGGAAGTGATCAAACAGGAGATGGCAAGAGTGAACGTCGACATTTTAGGAATCAGCAAACAAAAATGGACTGGAATGGTGACTTTAACTCAGATGCCCATTATGTCTACTACTGTGGGCAAAAATCCCTTACAAGAAATGGAGTAGCCATCATAGTCAACTCAGGAATTAGGCAATATAAAATAACATTACCTATTGAGCTGCTTGCTTCAGATTTACTTTGCTCAGTACAATATTTCTTCTTTGATTCATTATCCACTTCAGTTTGTCTTGCAGATTTGAACTGAATAACTAGTGAAAGAAGACACATCTTTTCTTAATTAAATATAAAGTAGAAAACGGTCAGGTTGTAGTGACTCAGTGAAGTTGATTAATGTGGAAACTCCAGAGCAATTAAAGTGATTAAAATTTATGGGAAAAAAATTCCTTTTTCCAAGATTGGACCTTCTTTTGCACATAGTCCTGTTAATTTTATTAATATCAAATTTAGGGGAATTGGTAAAATATGATCTGGGACCAGAAGGAAACTCACTTGATTTTTTCTGGAGTTTTCATATTTATTTTAATAAACACAAAATAACCAGCTTTGAATGTAAGCTTCATTTGGAGAGTTTGTGTTTGGTAAGTTCCTATTAACTGTACCAGGTGTCACCTGATTCATGGAAAGAACTTTATGTGTTTTGATTTCAGTTCATGATTCTGTTCCTTTTGAGGTTGTCATTTAAAGTCTACATATGGAAGGACAGGGTGAGCCCAGAGTATTTTTCTACCATGAGGAAGACATTTGTCTTTCTGATGGCCATTTCACTGAAATTACTTTGGGTTATTTATAATCTCACAATAGTGTGTATTAATCAGTTAAATCTTTAAAATCTATTGTAGTAACAAATCTGTTACTAACAAACTACTGTTTTGATAACAAGAAAATTTATTAGTCTATACCAAAAAGAAACATAGCAGAGAGGGTACTTTCCTTTTAATGGTCATGCCCCATGGCATGTGGGATCTTAGTTCCCTGACCAGGGATCAAACCTGCACCCTCTGCAGTGGAAATGCAGAGTCGTTTTAACCATTGGACTGCCAGGGAAGTCCCAGCAGAGGTGTTGAATGTTAAGTATTTTTTGCTTCATCCCCTCAATGTTAAAGCCCCAATTTGGCCACTGCCTAGTTATATTAAACTAGTCAAACCACTTATCACTCTGGGCTGTAGACTGTTCACCTCAACTGGAGGCTTGACCTTGTTGATTTCTAGGGCCCCAACCAGTTCTAGAATTCTGATTCTGCCCATTGACATCTAGTAACTAATGACATACATAATTGCTAATATTCTTCACAAGGACAATACAGGCAGATACTGCCTTGATCTGTTCTAGGGTTTGGTTCAATCTGGAAACCTGAATTCCTTAGAATATACATCATCTGGAAGTTTTTCTCCAAGCATTTACTTAATGAACTATTAAAATAATTGACATATAAAGTTGGACTATATTTCACTACATCCATGGCATATGAGTATAATTTTAAAGTGCCTGAGTGAATTGATAGGTTTTAGACAAAATTTTCACCCATGGATGCAAGATTGAGGATGCCCCTGAGGAGCTAATGGGGCTTCTTTGTGGCTCAGCTGGTAAAGAATCCACCTGCAATGCAGGAGGCCCAGTTCGAACCCTGGGTTGGGAAGATCCCCTGGAGAAGGGATCTTCTACCCCCTCCAGTATTCTGGCCTGGAGAATTCCACAAACTGTATAGTCTATGGGGTAACAAAGAGTTGGACACGACTGAGTGACTTTCACTTCGATTTCAGGATGCCATGATTTTAGTAAGCTTGAATAAGATCTTGAATAAACTTAAACAGAAATATGCTTCATACTTTAGTTTGCTTTCCAGAACATGGTTCAGAGAAGCTTATTTTGATCATAAAATATAAATCTAGCATCCTTCATATATCAATGAAATGAATCCATAATATATGTAATATCACATGATGAAGTTCTATGGAAAATCTCTAATTTTGTGTATCAAATTTCCTTCTTTCTGTGAAATTGTACTGAATTGTGTAGAAACCACTTTCACAGCAAACACAATTACAACAGGTCATGATAAAATAATACTTTGGGGTAAATAAAGGTTATTGGTAATTACTTACCGAGCATGCTCAGCACAATTACTGTTACAAGAAGAATGATAATCATTGCACATCCAACTTTCAGGAAAATTCCGTGGTGGTGAGAATCTATAAAATTGGATAAATTTCACTAGGAAGCCCAATAAGTACTTCTTTAGGTGATAAGGAAGGGCTGAAAAAACTTTGTCAGTTATGCTCTTGAGGTACTTTCCTCTGAAATGTGTAGACCTAACTTCCTCTTACATACAAATTTGGTCCCCTGATTTGTGAAAAAGGGGGAATTTATAAAACTGAGTGAATATATTTTTTCTTTTTGATTCAAAATTCATAATCTTAACTTATGATCTACTCTCTGCATCCCTAAGTTTTTATATAAGACTGAAATTCTCAAGATTCTCTAATAAACTTACTAACAGCCCTCACTTATTTGGGTTGATCCATTCTTTTATGAGAAAGGCAGAGGAACCAGAGATCAAATTGCCAACATCCGCTGGATCATCAAAAAAGCAAGAGAGTTCCAGAAAAACATCTATTTCTGCTTTATTGACTATGCCAAAACTTTTGACTGTGTGGATCACAATAAACTGTGGAAAATTCTGAGAGATATGGGAATACCAGACCACCTGACCTGCCTCTTGAGAAACTTATATGCAGGTCAGGAAGCAACAGTTAGAACTGGACATGGAACAACAGACTGGTTCCAAATAGGAAAAGGAGTACGTCAAGGCTGTATCTTGTATATTGTCACCCTGCTTATTTAACTTCTATGCAGAGTACATCATGAGAAACGCTGGACTGGAAGAAATACAAGCTGGAATCAAGACTGCCAGTAGAAATATCAATAACCTCAGATATGCAGACGACACCACCCTTATGGCAGAAAGTGAAGCGGAATTAAAAAGCCTCTTGATGAAAGTGAAAAAGTTGGCTTAAAGCTCAGCATTCAGAAAACGAAGATCATGGCATCTGGTCCCATCACTTCCTGGGAAATAGATGGGGAAACAGTGGAAACAGTGTCAGACTTTATTTTGGGGGGCTCCAAAATCACTGCAGATGGTGATTGCAGCCATGAAATTAAAAGACGCTTATTCCTTGGAAGAAAAGTTATGACCAACCTAGATAGCATATTGAAAAGCAGAGACATTACTTTGCCAACAAAGGTCCGTCTCGTCAAGGCTATGGTTTCTCCAGTAGTCAGGTATGCATGTGAGAGTTGGACTGAAGAAAGCTGAGCGCCGAAGAATTGATGCTTTCGAACTGTGGTGTTGGAGAAGACTTTTGAGAGTCCCTTGGACTGCAAGGAGATCCAACCAGTCCATTCTGAAGGAGATCAGCCCTGGGATTGCTTTGGAAGGACTGATGCTAAAGCTGAAACTCCAGTACTTTGGCCACCTCATGCGGAGAGTTGACTCATTGGAAAAGTCTCTGAAGCTGTGAGGGATTGGGGACAGGAGGAGAAGGGGACGACAGAGGATGAGATGGCTGGATGGCATCACGGAATCGATGGATGTGAGTTTGAGTGAACTCCAGTAGTTGATGATGGACAGGGAGGCCTGGCGTGCCCCACTGTCCATAGGGTCGCAAAGAGACACGACTGAGCAACTGAACTTACTTATTCTTTTATGCATTCTTATACAATAAACCTATTTCCTGTTATATGTAATTGCAATTTCATAAAATGCGTTTTAAAATAAAAGTAATTTTAAGGATAATCTTGTGCCACATTTGAATGTTGAAATGGGGGTTTTAAGTCCACAAAACACAGTTACTTGATAGTAGAGTTCAGATCATACCTCAGGTTTCTTGACTACCAAATTAGACCTTTGTTCACTATCCATTCTATCACTTGTAATCAGATAAATAAGTCATAAAAAAAATGACAATTTTAGCTCTGGGCTGATTGATGACTAAAACCAAGAGGCTCTTATCCAAAATAGTTCAGTTCAGTTCAGTTCAGTTCAGTCGCTCAGTCGTGTCCAACTCTTTGCGACCCCATGAATCGCAGCACGCCAGGCCTCCCTGTCCAGCACCAACTCCTGGAGTTCACTCAAACTCACGTCCATCGAGTCAGTGATGCCATCCAGCCATCTCATCCTCTGTCGTCCCCTTCTCCTCCTGTCCCCAATCCCTCACAGCTTCAGAGACTTTTCCAATGAGTCAACTCTCCGCATGAGGTGGCCAAAGTACTGGAGTTTCAGCTTTAGCATCAGTCCTTCCAAAGCAATCCCAGGGCTGATCTCCTTCAGAATGGACTGGTTGGATCTCCTTGCAGTCCAAGGGACTCTCAAAAGTCTTCTCCAACACTGCAGTTCGAAAGCATCAATTCTTCAGCGCTCAGCTTTCTTCAGTCCAACTCTCACATGCATACCTGACTACTGGAAAAACCATAGCCTTGACGAGACGGACCTTTGTTGGCAAAGTAATGTCTCTGCTTTTCAATATGCTATCTAGGTTGGTCATAACTTTTCTTCCAAGGAATAAGCGTCTTTTAATTTCATGGCTGCAATCACCATCTGCAGTGATTTTGGAGCCCCCCAAAATAAAGTCTGACATTGTTTCCACTGTTTCCCCATCTATTTCCCAGGAAGTGATGGGACCGGATGCCATGATCTTTGTTTTCTGAATGCTGAGCTTTAAGCCAACTTTTTCACTCTCCTCTTTTACTTTCATCAAGAGGCTTTTTAGTTCCTCTTCACTTGCTGCCATAAGGGTGGTATCATCTGTATATCTGAGGTGATTGATATTTCTCCCAGCAATCTTGATTCCAGCTTGTATTTCTTCCAGTCCAGCGTTTCTCATGATATACTCTGCATAGAAGTTAAATAAGCAGGGTGACAATATACAGCCTTGACATACTCCTTTTTTCTATTTGGAACCAGTCTGTTGTTCCATGTCCAGTTCTAACTGTTGCTTCCTGACCTGCATATAAGTTTCTCAAGAGGCAGGTCAGGTGGTCTGGTATTCCCATCCTTTGAAGAATTTTCCACAGTTTATTGTGATCCACACAGTCAAAGGCTTTGGCATGGTCAATAAAGCAGAAATAGACGTTTTTCTGGAACTCTCTTGCTTTTTCTATGATCCAGCAAAGGTTGGCAATTTGGTCTCTGGTTCCTCTGCCTTTTCTAAAACCAGCTTGAACATCAGAAGTTCATGGTTCACGTATTGCTGAAGCCTGGCTTGGAGAATTTTGAGCATTATTTTATTAGCATGTGAGACAAGTGCAACTGTGCGGTAGTTGGAGCATTCTTTGGCGTTGCCTTTCTTTGGGATTGGAATAAAAACTGACCTTTCCCAGTCCTGTGGCCACTGTTACAGTATATCAATTCAACTAGAAATGTGATATATACACATCTACATGAAGCTTTCCTGGTGGCTCAGGCAGTAAAACGTCTGCCTGCAGTGCAGGAGACCCAGGTTCCATCCCTGGATCAGGAAGATTCTCTGGAGAAGAGAATAGCTACCCACTCCACCCTTCTTGCCTGGAGAATTCCCCGGATATGGGAGCCTGGTGGGCTACAGTCCATGGGGTTGCAAAGAGTCAGACACAACTGATACTTTCACAAACTGAGAGCCTACTACTATAACTGATGTGAAAATACAACCAATTACAAAATCAAATGTCAAGAATGATTAACATGAATGCTTATTTAGTAGAATACTATTAGAGAGTGCTTGTTCAAATTATTCTTGTTTAAGCAAAACATCTTTATTGAAAATTTATTAAATTCTCAAAACACTAAAAGAGTCCATGCATTTCCTTTTATCAAGCAAAGCAATGCAAATTGTGCCTGACTAGGCAATAGTGAGAAGAATTTCTAGGGAGAAGAACGGAGATTTCAAACCTAAAAAGTTGGAGAATAAATCATCAGAGTTCATGAATGGAACTAATACAAGGAGTACTACATCATTCCTTTAGGCCCCTTAAGTAAAGTTTAAGAGAATCATGAATTTCTGAGTCTTAATCTGGAATATTCTCAATTGTATTACCTTTTCTCACTGATATTTCACTCAATTTCATGGGGGTACCCTCTTGTTTTATATCTGGTAGAACCAATGAACCTATAATATTTAAAATATTTAAAATAAATGAGATCTATTGATTTAAAATTCATTTGTACATTCATCTGCCTGCCACTGCTACTGCTGCTGCTAAGTCACTTCAGTCGTGTCCGACTCCGGCAGCCCACCAGGCTCCCCCATCCCTGGGATTCTCCAGGCAAGAACACTGGAGTGGGTTGCCATTTCCTCCTCCAATGTATGAAAGTGAAAAGTGAAAGTGAAGTCGCTCAGTCGTGTCCGACCCTTAGCAACCCCATGGACTGCAGCCCACCAGGCTCCTCTGGGATTTTCCAGGCAAGAGTACTGGAGTTGGGTGCCATTGCCTTCTCCGCATCTACCTGCCAAGCATCTATTAATTGCTTACCGAGGACTTAGTACTGTGCGGGGCAGTGGAAATACAAAGATTAAGAGATTAGGTAGAGCGTTTCAACACACATGAAGCTCTGAAATAGGAAGGAATATGATAATTCTAAAGAGCAAAGAGAAAGTCAACAGAGTTAAACAAGTGAAATTTAGCAACTTTGAAGAGAAACCTCGGGGAAATTTAGGGCTCTGTGGGACATTACAATCTAATGTAGCTACTTTGGACTGTACTTTGGATTGTAGCATCTTTCTTTTCCTCTTGAATATGACACATGGGAACAGAAGTTGCATTTATCCACAACAGAGATATGCAGTGAAAGAGTAATAAAATATTTGACTTCTAGTCATGACTATAGGTAGGTAATTTAATTTTTATGCATTCATATTTCCTCATTTTTAACATTACAATAAAATTGGACTAGATAGCATTAAAGACACTGTCCCCAAATCTTTTTTCCTTGTTCTATTCTCTTTTAAATTAATTTTTATTGGAGTATAGCTGATTTGCATGCTTAGTCACTTAGTTGTGTCCGACCCTTCATGACCCTTTGGACTGTAGCCTGACAGCCTCCTCTGTCCATGGGATTCTCCAGGCAAGAATACTGGAGTGGGTTGCCATTTCCTTCTCCAGGGGATCTTCCCAATCCAAGGATCAAACCCAGGTCTCTTGCATTGGCAGGCTGATTCTTTGCCACTGAGCCACCAGGGAAGTCCATTTGATAACTTTATATGTCAACCCCAATCTCCCAATTTTTCCCTTCCTTCTTTTCCCCTTGGTAATCATAAATTTGTTTACTAAGTCTGTGACTCTGTATATGTTCTGTAAATGGGTTCGTTTATACCATTTTCTTTCTTTCTTTTTTTGACCAGGAAAAAAGTACTGTTTTTTCCATGAACAGACAAAATTAAACCCTGGAATAAGAATCAAAAATATTGATCTTGTAGCTTGAGGTGAGTTAAAATAACCTCTAGAAAAATGGACCAATTATATGAGATCTGTGGGAAATGGGAGAATAAAAATACAGGTTTCATCCATATTACTTCTCAAACTAAGTTCCATTAACTCACACAAAATGAAAGCTCCCAGTCTGTTAAGAAAAGAAAGCAGATAAGCCCATACTGAGCAAGCTGTGCTGTGCTGTGTTAAGTCGCTTCACTTATGTCTGACTCTTTATGACACTATGGACTGTAGCCCACCAGGTTCCTCTGTCTATGGGATTCTCTAGACAGGAATACTGGAGTGGTTTGCCATGCCCTCCTCTAGATCTGCCTGACCCAGGGACCAAACCCACATCTCTTATATCTCCTGCATTGGCAGGTGGGTTCTTTATTACTAATACTACCTGGGAAGCCCCATTGAGCAAGTTAGAGAGAGAACATTTAAACAAAGGAAATTTCTTTCAACTGGAGAAAACCATACATGAGATCCACTTGAAAACTGCAAACTTAAAAATATGAAAGAAGAAATGGATTCTTGGGAATAAAAGGAAAGTAAGACAACAGTTTTACTCCACAAGAACAAGCTTGTGGAGACTTTAAACATTTTATGTAACCTTTACAATACAAAAATTCTTACCCTAGAGGAGATAATATAAATGCAACATGGAATTTTCCCTAAAGCTTCATTTGTATAGAATGTATGTAGAACATACACTGGATTTGAAAAAGCTATTGGTTTTGATGTGGTTTGTGATTAAGGTATAATCTTATCTTTAGCTGTATGCCTATCTACTTATGCTCCAAAAATATTTTATTACTCAGATAATCATTAATTCTAAATTTCAGGAAATATTAACATTTTATGTCTTTTTATTTTAGTTTAACATTTTTATCCTACAGATACACAACTTCCAAAAGGCTAAATAACAATGTGAATAATTGCCAGGGATATATTCCTCAGTGTGAACGAGTTTATCATATTATTTTCAAAGGGCAGATTCGGATGAGTAAAATTATAGAGCAGAAAGAGGTTATGAGTATCAGTGTTACCACAGAAATATAATAAATGTCCACCACAAGAAATATAAGGAATAGAGTTCATGGAAACCAAAAGCAAAGGTCTACATATTAAGACTAAAGTTGCAATTAACTTCATGAACACTGTGTCATTAAAATCCTTCACATTCACCCTGGCATTCAGTAGATTTTGCTTTGAATCCAGTCTCCTATTTCCAGTAAATCTCCTGGAGAAGGAAGTGGCAACCAACTCCAGGATTCTTGCCTAGAGAATCCCACGGACAGAGGAGACTGATGGGCTACAGTCCACAGGGTCACAAAGAGTTGGACATGATGAAGTGACTTAGCACATTTTCAGTAAGACAGATGTAAACACAGGACAGAAACAAGGGAGGTTTAAAGTAAAACATTAATTAACAGGAGTTCTATATCCAGCTTACCAGATCTCTGGAGTGAAGATGAATGTTCTGAAGATGTATGTTTGATATCAGCATAGACTATCTCTTCAGCCATTGCATAAATTAAAAAGAATCCTATGTTTTTGCAAACTTCCTATAAATGAGATATATTGAGACAGATAATTTCCTTCCTCTCTTCCAAGTTTGGTAGATTCCCTCAATGAATAAATAAAAACAATGTGTACAGCAATAGATTATTGAACACTTGCATGATCTGGAAGAAAACTACAATCCATGCAGTAGTTTCTTGCACTTCAGTTAGTTTTCTGCCCTCAGTTGGAATGATTTTGACCTTTATTAGTACCACAGAAGAGATTGCATCACTTTCTTCTATAAACCACTTCCTCTTTTAGGTTAGACATATTTTAAGGCAGAAACCCTTTGACCTTCTAGCATTTTCTCCAAAGTGGAATAGAAACTTGGAGGGATGGACAAGAAAAAGAGGATTTTTTTTTTAATGAAAGTAGTAGAAAGAATTGACAGAATCCTCACCTTTGAAATGCATTGTAATTACCTAGGCAATACTTTAAAATTCCCTTAAAGCTATTTCTTCTCTTGTACACTTTATAATATTAACAGCAAGCTAAGTTGAAGCATAGATTATGCAGAGGATTTCCAAACTGAAAAATAATCTATATGAAATAGAAATAACTCTATGTCAAAATATCTAGAGGTTCTTTCATAAAAGAAAATAAATCTTATTTTTTAAATGAAGTTCACAGAAATTTACCACTGAATGCAATGTATTAAGCATAGATTTTAATTTCCCATTTCTTCTGTGCTGTGCTGTGCTCAGTCTTTCAGTTGTGTTCAACTCTTTTTTGAATCCCATGGATTGTAGCCTGCCAGTCTCCTCTGTTCATGGGATTTCCCAGGCAAAAATACCAGGGTGGCTTGTTATTTTCTTCTCCAGGAACCACAAATTTTTGAATTAATTATAAGTCTAATTCTTGTTATTCCATTGTGGCTGATAGTGTTTACATTTTAAACACATTTTCATTCATATTGTATTCTATAAACAAAAGTTTGAAAAGTTGAATATTATAAGGCTAAATTGTTTTAGTTTCATTTTTTTCTATATTATTTGATTATAAGTTTCCATCACAGTCTATTGTAAGCTAGATTTGGAACTTTAAAAGCCTGAGCCTAAATCTTGTCTTCAAAATGTAACAGCTAAACTCCTTTGGACAAATTTATCTTTTCAATGTCAAAGTTCTAATCTATAACAGATATAATGAGAGTACTATTATATTATTGAACACTGCAATGTATAATAAACTATATGATATAGTTTAATAAACTATAAATAAAGTATACAAATATTCCTACTTTTTCTTGTACACCACTGGCTTCCTTTGCCAGTATTTTTCTAACTTCTTCCTTATCCTTTTGTGGTACTTTACTTTTTCTCTACTTACCTCTAAAAGAGGCACCTTTGTGTTTAGAAAAAGAGACTGAAAATAGTAATGCTTAAGGAAGACTGATTATTTAACAATAGCTTGCATGCATCCTTAAGAATTTAGAAAAGTCCCTTTTTCTACCAACATTGTTAAAGTGCAATGAAGAAAAATAGATGCAACAGCATAATAAAAAAAAATGAAGGTCTGTTATGGTTAACGTCCAAGACATAGATAATACAGTAGGTTAAGTAATTAACCACATTTTGGGGAGTTGTAAGAAAAGGAAAGTGTGCAAATCAAGAATGTGAGATGGTTACAAAAAGAGGAAATATGTTCTAAGATGAAGAGTGAAATTTCACATTAAAAGAAAAAATAGAATCTTTAATTTCAAGTACATGAAGTGAGATTAAGGTTTAAGCAAAAATAGAGGGACCAGTAGTCTCTAACTAGTAATTGATTTAAAAATACCTGAGACATCTTTTATTTATCAGCACAGAAATTTGTCCAAAATAGTGAAAGGTTGTTGCTGAACCACGAAAGATGCCAGGATTCTTGGCCTCTGGAGAAGGATTCAATCTGGGTTCAGAGCTTTTGTGTAATAAAGTCTTATTAAAATATAAAAGAGATAAAGAAAGCTTCTGACATAGACACCAGAAGGGGGCAGAAAGAGTGTCTCCTCACCAGTGTTAGATATGGAGTTATACACTTTTAATTAGTTATTACAGTGACTCAAAAGAATGTCTGGAGGTTGTAAAGACCTTACTAGACCCACTCCCATATTTTACATGTTAAGATAACAGGATTAGCCAGAAGGTTTTTTTTCCCCAGAAACTGTCTTCAAGCAGGATACATTATTATTATGTAATCCTAAGGAATTTAGAGGGGAAAAAAAGTTGTTCTTTTCTCTTCCTTGAGAATTCCAGACCCCTCTCTCCTTGGGGACCCCCAGACTTCTTATCAACCTGCCTAGGAATTGACTCTCTCAATAGAATAAAAAGATTTTTGTCAACAAAGACAACATAAATGTTGTCAGAGAAATGACAACAATGTATCATCTGTCAGATGATACATTGTTGTTAAAATATACAGAATCATTCCAATTTATGTTCCTGTGCCTGCCTGGATTTATTTGTATGTTGTAAAGTATACATCAAAAGAGAGAGAGCTCTCCAAATATTTTCTGTTCAGGGAAACATTGGGTGTATTTCCACTAGTAGATCAATTTTCATGAAATATATATAAACCTTATAATATTTATATAAAATTTTCACAAATTTAATATAAAGATATTCTCATAAAGAGAGTAAACTCAATTTGCATTAAATCTGTAAATATATACTGGAGATTACATTAGCTAAAATTTATCATTAATTAAGGTCATCACGTGTTTCAGATATTAGCTCATTTAAACCTCACATATTGCAACAAATATAAAAAGCTAGGTGACTTATTATCCCTATTTATTGATGAGGAAGCACAGTAACTTACCTAAAATCACACAGAAGGATAGGAGCTGATCAGAAATCTGAAAGATTATTTGACACCAACGCATATAAACTCACTGGCTAAACTCAATGGCTTCTCTTGGAACCAGAAGCTGAGATTCAAAAGAGTATCCGCTCCCCAGAGAGCTGAGTTTTTAGTGGGTTAGACAAAACATCTACTAACATTTAGTACATGAATAAAAAAAAATTATCCAGCAGAGCAAGCACGAGGATCTACTACAGCCTAGCAGTTCATCAGAGAGAAACTTGAAATGAGATGTGAATATCAAAGAAAAAAACGAATTTAGTTTTAGTAACAAATAAGGCTGATGAACAAATGGACCAGCCGGACAGAAAGGTACCTTAAAGAAGTACCTTCAGGATTTGCAGCAATCCTTGTCACTCCAGGGTTTCAAAGAGCTTGATAAAAATAGAATCGCACAGTTTGTAGTCTTTTTGTAAAGTAATGAGCCTCCAATTAAAATAAAAAAATTTATATTAAAAAATAGAATCGCACAGTTTGTAGTCTTTTATTTCGAGCTACTCTGCTCATCAGATTTTCAGTCCTTATTTATGCTGTCACAGATACAGAGGATCATAGTACTGTTGCACCACAAGTGATCTGTTTTACAGCTGCTGAACATCTGTGTTGTTTCCAGTTCAGGTCTGTGATAAATAAAACTGCTGTGAATTGTTCTGCACCATTCTTCAAGTGGAGAATGAAATGGCAACCCATTCCAGTATTCTTGCCTGGAGAATCCCATGGATGGAGGAGCCTGGTGGGCTACAGTCCATGGGGTCGCAAGGAATCGGACACTACTGAGCGACTTCACTTAACCTCATATGCATACCACTTTTATTTTTGTTAGCAAATAAGTCAAATTTCTGGATCCTGAGCTACCTGCATGTTCAGTTATAGTAGATATTGTCAAACCGAGGGTGTCCTCCTCAATTTACACTCCCTTTGGAAGTTTTTCTTCTTTTTTCCAACTAAAACAAATTCTCACTAACATTTGGTATACTCTTTTTATTCTTGTTCATTTCTTTTTAAAATTTTTATTTTAACTTTAGTTTGCTTTACAATACTGTATTGGTTTTGCCAAACATTGACATGAATTCACCACGAGTGTACATGCGTTCCCAAACATGAATCCCCTCCCACCTCCCACCCCATAACATCTCTCTGAGTCCTCCCCATGCACCAGCCCCAAGCATCCTGCATCCTGCATCGGACATAGACTGGCGATTCGTTTCTTACATGATAGTATACGTTTCAATGCCATTCTCCCATCTCATCCCACCCTCTCCCTCTCCCCCAGAGTCCAAAAGTTCACTCTACAGATCTGAGTCTCTTTTGTTGTCTCGAATACAGGGTCTTCATCACCATCTTTCTAAATTCCATATATATTCGTTAGTATACTGTATTGGTGTTTTTCTTTCTGGATCCTCTATGACCCACCCCCCAGAATTCTGGAAATTAAAGCAAAAATAAACAAATGGGATCTAATTAAAATTAAAAGCTTCTGCACAACAAAGGAAAATATAAGCAAAGTGAGAAGACAGCCTT
>SJYQ01000221.1:84312-106287 GCA_006410935.1 Redunca redunca | reverse complement strand
TTTTCTTCCAAGGAGTAAGCGTCTTTTAATTTCATGGCTGCAATCACCATCTGCAGTGATTTTGGAGCCCCCCAAAATAAAGTCTGACACTGTTTCCGCTGTTTCCCCATCTATTTCCCATGAAATGATGGGACCGGATGCCATGATCTTTGTTTTCTGAATGTTTGAGCTTTAAGCCAACTTTTTCACTCTCCTCTTTCACTTTCATCAAGAGGCTTTTTAGTTCTGCTTCACTTGCTGCCATAAGGGTGGTGTCATCTGCATATCTGAGGTGATTGGTATTTCTCCTGGAAATCTGATTCCAGATGGTGTTTCTTCCAGTCCAGCGTTTCTCATGATGTACTCTGCATAGAAGTTAAATAAGCAGGGTGACAATATACAGCCTTGACGTACTCCTTTTCCTATTTGGAACCAGTCTGTTGTTCCATGTCCAGTTCTAACTGTTGCTTCCTGACCTGCATACAGATTTCTCAAGAGGCAGATTAGGTAGTCTGGTATTCCCATCTCTTGAAGAATTTTCCACAGTTTATTGTGATCCACACAGTCAAAGGCTTTGGCATAGTCAATAAAGCAGAAATAGATGTTTTTCTGGAACTCTCTTGCTTTTTCCATGATCTACCGGCAATTTGATCTCTGGTTCCTCTGCCTTTTCTAAAACCAGCTTGAACATCAGGGAGTTTACAGTTCATGTATTGCTGAAGCCTGGCTTGGGCAATTTTGAGCATTACTTTACTAGCATGTGAGATGAGTGCAGTTGTGCTGTAGTTTGAGCATTCTTTTGCATTGCCTTTCTTTGGAATTGGAATGAAAACTGACGTTTTCTGGTCCTGTGGCCACTGCTGAGTTGTCCAAATTTGCTGGAATATTGAGTGCAGCACTTTCACAGCATCATCTTTCAGGATTTGAAACAGCTCAACTGGAATTCCATCACTTGCACTAGCTTTGTTCTTAGTGATGCTTTCTAAGGCCCACTTGACTTCACTTTCCAAGATGTCTGGCTCTAGATTAGTGATCATATCATCATGATTATCTGGGTCGTGAAGATCTTTTTTGTACAATTCTTCCATTCAATAGGTCATACTAAGCCTGTCCTTACTGAGGGCAACTTATAAAGTAGGGAAAATATTTTAAACCATATTAAAGGTACCAGTGAGATGACAAAGTAATGAAAACTGGCATAATGCAAATCTAGAAGAAGTTGAAACCAGGAAAGAAGAGCTCCTTTATCTATAGAAGATTTTTAAAGACGGACAAAAGAAACTGAGTTCCTGAACAAGGCTTTGGTGTCTTAGAAATGAGAATAATTCTGGTCTTCGAGTGGGATTGAGGGACTGAAAAATCAGTATATCTGGCTGGGTTGGTTCACCAAAATCTACACCCAAGGACATGAGTTTGCAGTCTGGAAACTACTGACAATTTAAGTCATATGATTCTTTGTTGTTGGGGGCTGTTCAGAAGCTTCCTTTACTTCTACCTTCTGGATGCCAGGAGCACACCTCCTCCTGCTTTTACTCCATACCATGTTGAAGAATCAAAAATATCTACAGACTTTGAGAAACAAAATCCTCCCAGGTTGAAAAACACCACTCTAAGAGGAAGACTGATCTGAAAGCAGGCTCCTCTTTGAAGGAGACCAAGCTCAACTTCAAGTGCCTTCAGTATCTAAAGTTAAAGGAAGGGATCCTAGATTGTTCATGACTCCGATGATTTGCTAGAAGCAAAGTTAACTTCTTCCAGATGCTAAAGAAAAATTATACTGAATGAGTTGTATAGGAGAGGAAGAGTTTATTCAAGCCTATTTTAGTAAGTGAAGAAATTGAAATCAATTCTACTGAAACAAAAGACAAGAGGATTTCCAAGTGTTGGAGTCAGAAGGTGCTGGAGAATGTTAGAAGGTAGTCAATGTACTTAGGCCATTTGTGTTGGTTAATTGGTGTTTATTTACTCAACAGTATTTTAGCCACATTGTTCTATGGTTATTCTGTGGTTTTAAAAAAAAAAAAAATCTGCCAGCAATGGCAAAGACCTGGGTTTGATCCCTGGGTGGAGAAGACCCCCTGGAGAAGGAAATGGTAACCCACTCCAGTATTCTTGCCTGGGAGACCCCACAGACAGAGGAGCTTGTGGACTACGTCTATGGGGTCACAAAAAGTTGAATTTACAACTGAGCACAGCACATACATTTTGCTCTTAGGTTAGATTCCTACCCTTCTATTGAGACTGGGAGGCAGCGGTGCTCTGTTTTTGGTGATCATACTTCAAAGGGATGGCTCACAGGTGGTTTAGAAAAGTATTTCTTGGCTGTCAAACTTGCAGGAGGCTGGAAGAAATTTTATATCTCAAAGCAACAGAGAAATAAATTTCAATTACAAAATTTTTTATTTTGGGGCGCTCAGGGTTGGACACGACTAAAGCGACTTAGCAGCAGCAGCAGCAGCAAAATCACTGCAGATGGTGACTGCAGCCTTGAAATTAAAAGACGCTTGCTCCTTGGAGAAAAGCTATGACCATCCTAGTCAGCATATTAAAAAGCAGAGACATTACTTTGCCAACAAATATCCACCTAGTCAAAGCTATGGTTTTTCCAGTAGTCATGCATGGATGTGAGAGTTGGACTATAAAGAAAGCTGAGTGCTAAAGAATTGATGCTGTTGATCTGTGATATTGGAGAAGACTCTTGAGAGTCCCTTGGACAGCAAGGAGATCAATCAGTCTATCCTAAAGAAATCAGCCCTGAATATTCATTGCAAGGACTGATGCTGAAGCTGAAACTCCAATATTTTTATTTTGGCCACCTGATGTGAAGAACTGACTCATTTGAAAAGACCCTGTTGCTGGGAAAGATTGAAGGCAGGAGGAAAAGGGGATGACAGAGGATGAGATGGTTGGATGGCATCACTGACTCGATGGACATGAGTTTGAGCAAGCTCCAGGAGTTGGTGATGAACAGGACAGCCTGGCGTGCTGCAGTCCATGGGGTCCAAAGTGTCGGATATAACTGAGAGACTGAACTGAAATAGGGTTCAGTTTGAGCTAAGTACTGCTCTAAGTCCACTTTCTTGTCTTAGCTAACTTAATTTCTAGCTAATAATAAAATTTCTACTGAATTCTAAATAAACAGCTGGTCAACTAGAGAAGTAGAGATGAAACTCGTGAAAGGTTGTTTCTGAACCACTCAAAGATGCCAGGATCCTTGGCCTCCAGAGGAGAAGAATTCAATCTGGGGCCAGAAAGGAGGCTTGATTGTTCAGAACTTTTGTGTAATAAAGTTTTATTAAAGTATAAAGGAGACAGAGAAAGCTTCTGACATAGACATCAGAAGGGGGTAGAAAGAGTACCCCCTTGCTAGTGTTAACAATGGAGTTTTATACTCTCCAATGAATCCAGAGAATGTCTGGAGGTTGTAAAGATCTCACCAGACCTACTCCCATAATTTACATTTTAAGATAACAGATTTAGCCAGAAGGTTTAATCCAGAGACTGTCCTCAGGCAGGATACATAATCCTAAGGAATGTAGAGGGAAAAAAATGTTTGCCCTTTCTTCCTCCTTGAGAATTCCAGACCCTTCTCTCCTTGGGGACCCCTAGACTTCTTATCAACCTGTCTAGGAAATGACTCTCTCACTTGGACAACATTTGCATCAGCATGTACAGGCTACTATATTTAAAATGGATAACCAGCAAGGGCTTATTGTGTAACACAGGGAACTGTGCTCAATGTTATGTGGCATTCTTAATGGGAGGAGATTTGGGGGAAGGAGAGATGCATATATAGGTATGGCTGAGTCCCTTTGTTGTTCATCTGAAACTATCACATTATTAATCATTTATACTCCAATACAAAATAAAAAATTTCATAAAAAGAAAAAAAATGGTTATAGAGTAAAAAAATTTTAACTGACATAAATTCCTCTCAAGTCAATTAGACTATTTACTCAACTTTTTCTGTATAGACCTTCTGAAAACACACATGAAAACAACTTTCCAGGTACGAATCATTATAAAGTTAAGGTTTTATAATAGGTATGTCTTCCAAAAAATGTTATATTATTCTGTTTCTTCCTTTCTAGTATGAGATGTAAGTTTTAATATATTTTGTAGGAATCACTACTTCTTAGAAACCATTTTGTTTATTTTACTTTTATTTTAACATACATAAAAGCAGCTTATAATTGCACTGGATACAAAAGAAAAACAAATAAACACACTTTATTGCACTTAGGAAATATTTCACATGAAGTATTGCACATGATATAATTGTATCAGGAAAGCCAGAAATTGATAAGCAATAGAACTATTATTATTCCAGATTTGAACAATACAGACCTTCCTGATAGAGATTTGCCACATCACATATTGCACATTTTCCAACACTTTTATCTGTTTTACAAATATTCCTCATATTCTTTTTGTCCTTATCTTTGTGAGAGATGGCTGGATGGCATCACGGACATGATGGACATGAGTCTGAGTGAACTCTGGGAGATGGTGATGGACAGGGAGGCCTGGTGTGCTGAGATTCATGGGGTCGCAAAGAGTCGGACACGACTGAGTGACTGAACTGAACTGAACTTGTGAGAGACTGTATATAAGGCAATACTTTATGTACTTTTGAAAAAGACAAGCTTACAGTGAAGAAGTGAAAAAAATAACATAAATACCTAACCACCCCATTCTTTGTGGGAGAAACGACAAAAAAAAAAAAAGAAAAAAGAAAAAAACAAACTTGACAAACTTCTTTAAAAAAAAGAGAAATATTACAAAGCTTCATTTCATAAACTTTGCCCATTTGCTAATGTCCTTGGAGTTAGTAAAATGCATTTAGACTAAATCTCTGCACTACCAGTTAAAATTTTCTTTGTTTACATTCAGTTTTTAATACCACCATCTAATTCCTTCATACAGTACAAATGCATGAAGGGCATACATTGTTTGTAGTCATTCAACAATAAATAATAACTCTAAACCTAGTTATTTTATTATCTCTGAATCAAAAATATATAAAGTGCACTCAAAAGCTTTGCAGTCATTTGTCTCATCCTTGGACAAGATTTATCAGTCAACCTGTGACACTTTCAGATCATGGCAGGAGTACTCCATAATGCATACATGCCTGGAATTTTTCTCCCTTTTTTCCAGTCTTGTGTGGAAGAAAGTTTCCCAAATAATACAAAGTTGGTTTGTTTTTTTTTTTCCCTCAAAGTCTTAATGGGAAATTTCTGACCAGAGAGCGGCATTTGCCCACACTTGTCACATTTCCTAGAGTTCCATGTTAAAATGTCTATAAGCAAATATGATTCCTCTTTATTTGGAAGGTTTGCTACATATCCAGTGTAAATTCTTGTCACATTCTGTGCTGCTGACCTCTGCACTGTTCAGAACTGCACAGTTCTCAGACCCCGTAAGGTTGAACCTGTCAAACAATAAAGAAACAGGAATTAGTTTCAACCCATCATTTCCGTTCAGTTATATGAAAATCAACTTTGTGGTGGTGGTGATGGCTTCTGCTTTTTTTTTTTTTTAAGCTGGAATGCATGAGGCAAGTATGCCAGTCAAATGATCACAGAACAACCTGTAGAGACAGTAGACAAAGATGGAAAAGAATAGTATGTAGAGAGAAGATACAAACATAAGAGTAAAGGGCTCCATTCATTTGGCTGGTGTATCACTGCAGGAGTGACTCTTGTTCATTTTGAGTGCACAAACCCTTCGAGAAACTTCCCAGAAAGTGAACACATTCAACAGTCATGCCTATTAGTTCATACGATTTTGGGGGGTAACAGCCCCTGGTGCCCATTTGTGGATGTGGGGCATACTAAAGATTCTTTTTCTAGAGATTTAAACTAGTTCTCTGAATCTCTCATTTTCATGAAACTAGAGACCTAGCAGTTCGTTCACATCTGAGTGACAAAGATTAACACTAAATTTATACAGCCTCCTTCCAACTTGAAAATGTACAGGTAATGGAAATAAAGTCAGCATCTTTAATTTGGGGGCAATTTTTCTCTCAGATCCATAGAAGCTTCTAATTATCAATAGGTATTGGAAATATTGTTTTTTATCCCTGTGAATATGAGAACTGGGAAAGTTAAAAGGGAATTCCTTTCCAAAAACTAGCTTGTCAATAAAATACAAATATTAGATTGGAACTTTTTTTCACATCATCATAATTATACCTGGAATATTTGAATCTTATTTCACTAGAATTTACTGAGATCAAATTACTAGAAGTACTTATTGTATGAACTCCAAGCAGATGAAAAAGGATAATATTACTATTAAAGCCCTTCTTTAAGAATTTCATACTTTAGTTGTCCTCAACCATTTTGGTACCAGGGACAAGTTTCATGGAAGATAATTTCTCCATGGACTTGGGCAGGGGGATGGTTTCGGGATGATTTGAGCACATCACATTTATGGTACACTTTATTTTATTTTTTTTTTCAATCAGCTCCACTTTAAATAATTGGGCATTAGATCCTGGAGGTTGGAGACCCTTCCCACAGAGTATAACATACAAAAGAGAATATTAAAGCTCTGCTTCGAAGAGCACAATCCTCATAAAGAACAACACTTTGCAAAGAAACAGGAAAGCTACCAGCTTTGGGAGCTGGCAGCTTTGGGAGCATAAAGAGATATCTTGAAACTCACCAGTTGTTAAATTCTTGGCCATTTGACCATTTCCACGTCTGGCCAGCTTCATTTCTCAGCCCGATCCAGTGTTCAGCTCTACCCAAATATTGTTTTAAAAAGTTCTTGAAGGAAGAACAAAGGAAGTATATGTTAAACCACCCCTCCTGATAAGTATGTAATAAATTGCGTTTCTCAAATCTGCAACTAATAAACATTGTAGCTCAGCTGATCATTTGTATTAACTAACGATTAATAGTGCTATGTGGGTTCAGCTCATTTGGATTTCTGATCTTTGAAGCTAAACACATCACACTTAAAGACTACACTGGATTCTCATTTGAACCTCAGACTGATCATGTGGTTTTCTGTGACTAAGTTTTCCCGGGTCAGAGACAGACAGAATATCTACACTTAGAAGGAAACAGAAGAAAATCACAGATTAGCTATATAAAATAAAAAAGAATACCAATACTTTATGAAATTCTTTTTGAATGCTATCTTACCATGTCCTCTTTAGAATCAATGACAGCAAGAGTGGCACCGTGTTTGGAGCAAGAGTTTTGGGCCAAGGTCCAGTTCTTTGTTTTCTTGGAAATAAGATAGCATTTCCCCTTGTGTCCAATCCAATCATCTGAGCATGGAAACACATGTGTGTTTGGTGGCGCTGATGACACATATTGTCCTGGACAGTTGTACTGGCCCACTGTGAACATAAAAATGGTTTGTTTTAGCAACATAAGGAACCACGTACCCATAGGGCACAAAGTAGTTCAGGGATACTCTACTAGGTGACAAGAGATGAAAGAAGATGAACTAAAAAAAAAATTTATGGAAGTATAGTTGACATACAATATATTAGCTTCAGGTGTACAGCACACTGATTCAGAATTTTTGTAGGTTTTGCTCCATTTAAAGATATAAAAAAAAGGAAGGTAAATTCCGTAAAGAGCAAGAAGGCAGTTTTTCACTTTATCTGATCTCTTATTGTACCTCATCATCATTGTATAAGGTCTAAGAAATAAGAGGGTGTCACTTTGGTCAGAAAATGGAGGGGAAATTAAAAAATCTTGAAAACAGTCTTTTGACTCTAGTTGAAAAGAGGTATAAGGTATTGGGGTTGGCTGAAAAGTTGGTCTGAGGTAACAGAAAAACTGAATTTTATGGCCAGCCTGGTATATTATAAATTCCAATTAAGGTTTTGCATCTGAATGTGGACGGGGAAGAATTTGAAGACGTAATAGATATAACTCTATATGGCAAGGTGGAGGAGAGAATATTAGCAGAGTAGCAACTCAGAATACAAAAAGGTTTATGGCTGGGGATGTATCCTAACATTGTAAAATTTCATATGTGTATTAAACACAAATGAATCTTGGTATAGCTGTATGTTTCAAATACCATAACAAAACTAGCTCTTGGAAGATTCTAGATATATTCTTAATTATCTCAATTATCCATACCCACTATTGTGTGTCTTTTGAGATAAGAGACTGTCCAATTCCTGATTAATCTATGGCTTAGATATCATTTTTTAATCAAAAATAAATGGGCAGCCCTCATTTTTCCAGTTAAATATCAATTTGTTTAGAATCTAAATCAACCCCTTTTGTTCCAGAGTTAAATATCTTCTCACATGTAATTTTATCCCATGATATTATATAAATCATAAACAATTTTTAATAGTTCTAAAGCACTAGAAAACTAGAAAAGTATTGTATCAGTTATCTAAGGAACGTGGAACAATATTTTATATTTCCTAGGAAATTGACCATGTATGAAAAATGAGATGATCTAAGATTAATCAGAATTTTTGATGAACTCATGAAGTGCAGGCTCACCTGATAAAGCAACGAGAGCTATGATGAGAGTGGTGATGAAGACCACGTTTACTACAGCACATGGGATAGGAACTTGAATGGATCCTTCATGATATGTTGCAGAGTAAGTCCCAGTGGCATGACCTGAAGAGAGAAAGTGGATGATTAGGCAGGCTATAGAAGTGAGAAAGAGACATTTGATTTTCTCTTGAAGCATTTAAAAAAATATTGTAAGTCTCCCTACTTTCTTATATGAAATTTATGCTACGTTTCCTCAAATTTTGAATAAGTTATTTTTGGCTAGAAATGAAACAATCCAGTCACAATAATGAGATTATAAAATATTTCCCCAAATATGTACTCAGTAGCTATGAAAATTCAACATATATTATAATTGTATTCTTTAAGGTTTAACTAGACAAAGAGATGCTGCTTTCCTTCAAAGCAATTTACTATGCATTGGATGTTAAGACAACATTTGCCTCTTCTGAATGTTGTTTTTCCCAGCATAGATCTGCTTTCAAATTTTCCAAGAGAAGACTTTACTTCACTCCTATCCAGTTCTATTTCTCTCAACTTGTCAAAGCGTATCTTTATTTTCTCATCAGCATACAACTATTACCAGAAGCAGCGCTTGGTATTTAGGGTAGCAAGTTCAGAGCTCTCTGTCTAGTTTCACTTCTCACCATGTGAGACTCAATGAAGGGGCTCAGACTCAATGCAGGAACATCTCTGGCTCCTCAGCAGATATCAACACATCTCATGGATGTCAGAGTCCATTGTCTTATCCAGTGGACTCACACTGTTGGCTTGGACATCCAGTAGGTAAGCTGCAGAGGTGATTCTCTGATTTTAAGTTATATCATTAGTTCATTAGTTAGGGCTATTGTTATTCACAGTTTGTTTTATCACCTAGGCAATAAAACACTCCCCTAAGAGTATGCTTCCGCTTTGGTTACAAGCCCTGTCCATTAATGGAGAAATTTGAAAACAAATCCTCTAGTACATATTGAATCCCCCAAGAGTGGTGCTCAAAGATTGTTCACACTGATAAAGCTACAAGAGCAGCATGGACTAAATATTCATAAATCAAATATTCAATAGAAGATTGGGATGATTTCAGGAAAAGTTCAGAATTCCTACAATTAATTCCTTCTTATTTCAACTATGCTATTATTGAATGGTTTTCTTCTTATTCTTCTTCTTCTTTTTTTTTTTTTTTAAATATACTTTTTCTTTCAGGAAACTCAGCTGAGTCATCCAGTTATGGGTATTTGGTCACCAAAAAATTTGTGTGGTTTGCAATATCCACACTTGATTTTGTGTTCCTAAGTGAAAGATAGTTTTACCAGAGGCAATGAATGCTTTTCTAAAGCAAACCACGCTAGTAGACATATATTCAGTAAACAACCCTGTCCTCTAGATATTTTCACCTCTGTTGTTCAGAACATACTCTTTGTTACTGGATAATTGTGCTTACAAGTAAACTCTAGTTCCTACCTTCTAGTGTTTGGGGCACCTCATTAACATGAGAGGAAGAGAGAGAGAAATGAAATGTCAAGAAAGTTTCACCAAAAAAGTTATTGGAAAACAATGGGAAAATCCTGGTGACAAGAGATGAAAAGGTCTGTGGATAGATTAGACAAACAGAAAAGGAGAAAAGTGGAAAAGTGAGGTAATCATATTTTGATGAAAAATAAAAGAAAGGAAGAAAAATGTCTGATTCATATAGAATTTGAAGTCCACAATTAGAAAGATGAAATAGAAAAGTGAGTGCCAAGGAAGTGATGCTTGCAAATTGTGGTGCTGGGGGACTCTTGAGAGCCCCATGGAGTGCAAGATTGAACCAGTCAATCCTAAAGGAAATCAATCCTGAATATTCACTGGAAAGACTGATGCTGAAGCTCCGATACTTTGGCCACCTGATGCAAAAGGCTGACTCACTGGAAAAGACCGCAATGCTGGTAAAGATTGAAGGCATGAAGAGAAGGGGGCAGCAAAGAATGAGATGGTTAGATAGCATCACTGACTCAAGAAACATGAATATACGCAAATTCTGGGAAACAGTGGAGGACGGGGAAGCCTGACATGATGCAGTCCATGGGTTCACAGAGAGTTAGACACAACTTAGTGCCTGAACAGCAACAACAACAAATAGAAAAGTGAAATGGAGGGAAAGAGTACCCATAGGACTAGAGAAGAAGACTGTGTTTTCAAGAATTCTTTATGAGGTTCTCACAATAAATTGCCTTTGGACACTATAAATATTCATATGCTTATTCTCTCAAAGTCTGGAAACCTGTGTCCCCAGCAACTGGAGGATGTTTTCTTGAGAACACAAGATAAAGCCCGCGAAAAGCACATAATGGTACAAGGTTCAGCCAGTCAAAAACATAATTATTTATATGAAAAATAGAATTCTCTCACATAATAAAAAAATTAAATTAAAAAATAAAAAGAAAAAGAAAAATAGAATTTTTCATAAAGAGAGGCAGTGCTTTCTAGGGGATATCCAGATGGTTACGAAAAAATGTTCAGTGGGCCAGGGAGAGGATTTTCTAATTAAATCCGAAAAACTGAGATGGTATAAAATAAAACAAAGAGATAGATCTTTAAGGAGTTTCTAAAATTCACCTTTGTGATTTCCTTTCGTGTCTCAGGTATTCAGTGTTCACATAGATAAAGAAATATTTACTTCTTCCCACTTTCTCTTGTATCCTGCTCAAATAGAACATAGCCAAGTTTTTCTACAAAAGGTAAGCTTGATTTTCTCCCTAACTACTAGTATATATCGTAGATAGATAGATATAAACATAGATATAGATATTACCCGTATTTAGAGAAAAAGAATTGACTCACCTTGTTGTTCTCTTTTCAGGTGCAAGGAGCTGGTCTCTGTTGCAGAAAAGTCTTCAGAATTCATCATCATCCTCGTCATAATCCCCCTGGTTAATCCCAGGTGGAGCCAACCTACAGTGAAATTCTCTTCTGGAGCTCTTGTTCCGTCTCTGTGTCTTTGAGATACCTCAGCATTTATATTCAGCTACGTTGTCTCCACCCCCTTCCTCTCACCTCTTAATCACTCAGATACTCCTGTTCCCTTTAATTTATGCTCCAAAGGCCCAGACAGTTTACAATGTGTTGTTGTGGTGAGCTATGGGTTTCCCCTGCCATCTGAAATGTGCTTTCTCACAACTGTAGGTGCAGTATGAAGAGGCAACGGGAATTTCCCAGAATTTGAGATATCCTTTTAAAATTTGCAGAAAACAAATAGTTTAGGAAATAGAATATCCAAGTAAAGAATTAAAAGTTAGAAATTCCTATATTTGAGATGGGAATAATTTGAAGAGTCATATTTCCCTGGAATCCCATTCATTCATTAAATCATAAAAGTTTAACAACTAATATGTATTGAACATCTGCTAGAACCCAACACCGTTTGGGGCTAGAAGATTTATTGTTGGCTAAAAAATTTAAGACATCTATCCTCATGGATCTTTCTCCAGTCTGGAAGTGTTTTACTTAGCGAGCTATAAACTGGCTTTTAGAAATGTGCCGTTCACTGCTTCCCTGGGAACTAATTTCTTAAGTTATCATCTAGTAAGTAGTTTCTTTAATGCAGGAAATAGAAACCTTGTGGCTGGAACTTCCTTTCTATGTTCTAAAATTGTTTATCTTAAACGATCAATTTCATTTATCTCCTCAATTTTCATGTTATATATTACTGTCATTTGGACTGCCTTATTTCCCCTTAGTAATATCTTTTTATTCTATTTTTCTCCCATTTTCTAGATTAGAGTATAATTACTATAAAAATATATTACCATAGTATCAATGTCATCCAGGTAAGTTATTAAGCTCAATGCAAAATAAATGCAGAATGTCTATATCTGGTGATTTAGGGAGAGGATCAAAATACTGCTCTACTTAATAATTTTAGTGCCCTCAAATTTTGTCATTAATGTGACTTGAATAAAGATATTCTGTTTTCAGAATAAAGCCTTTGTGAAAATGTTATGGTCAAATGGGTGGGAAATTAACATCTACTGTAGGCTTGGGCTTCTCTTGTAGCTCAGTTGGTAAAGAACCTGTCTGCAATGCAGGAGACCCAGGTTCAATTCGTGGTTTGGGAAGATCCCCTGGAAGATGAAATGGCAAACCACTCTAATATTATTGCCTGGAGAATTCCATGGACAGAGGAGCCTGGCAGGCTGCAGTCTATGGGGTTGCAAGAGTCGGACACTTAGCAAGTACACCACCACTGTAGGCTGCTGCTGCTGCTGCTGCTAAATTGCTTCAGTCGTGTCTGACTCTGTGCGACCCCATAAATGGAAGCCCATCAGGCTCCGCCGTCTCTGGGATTCTCCAGGCAAGAACACTGGAGTGGGTTACCATTTCCTTCTCCAATGTATGAAAGTGAAAATTGAAAGTGAAGTCTCTCAGTAAGTGTCCGACTTTTCGTGACCCCATGGACTACAGCCTACCAGGCTCCTCCGTGCATAGGATTTTCCAGGCAAGAGTACTAGAGTGTGTTGCCACTGCCTTCTCCACCACTGTAGGCTACTTAGGAAATTACCATCTACTGTAGGCTAATTCGGAGAAGGCAATGGCAACCCACTCCAGTACTCTTGCGTGGAAAATCCCATGGATGGAGGAGCCTGGTAGGCTGCAGTGCATGGGGGTCGCTAGGAGTCGGGCACGACTGAGCGACTTCACTTTGACTTTTCACTTTCATGCATTGGAGAAGGAAATGGCAATCCACTCCAGTGTTCTTGCCTGGAGAATCCCAGGGATGGGGGACCCTGGTGGGCTGCCATCTATAGGGTCTTACAAAGTCGGACATGACTAAACGACTTCACTTTGATTTTTCACTTCCACGCATTGGAGAAGGAAATGGCAACCCACTTCAGTGTTCTTGCCTGGAGAATCCCAGGGATGGGGGAGCCTGGTGGGATGCCATCTCTGGGGTCGCACAAAGTCAGACATGACGGAAGCGACTTAGCAGCAGCAGCAGCAGGCTAATTAGATAATGCAAAAGGCATGGGTTCAATCGCTGGTGGAGAACTAGGATTCTGCATGCCATGTGGTGTGCATAAATATTTTAAAAAGAGGAAAGCAAATACACACTTGATCGTCATTGCTATGTGTCTCTTCCAGTGGAAAGCAAGACTTTTCAACAGCGTATTGGGTGAACACAGAAATCATGTTCCAGTTATACCATTTTCGAATGTTTGTTTTCCTCTCTGATGATTTCCATGTAAGTGTGAAACTAATTTTTATAACTGGACACTGACTACCTGTGAAATTTGAATGTTGCAGAACAATTAGCAGGCTATGAGCAGGAGAAAGACTGCAGTCTTAACAGGTAGATAATTAACTCCCACAATGGTCCCTCTTGTTCCTCATGGGCCAGCTATGCTACCACTCTGTTCCTTGAAAATGATAAACTTTTCATTTTATAGAAGGTACTTTTTCTTTTGTTTCCTTTGCTCTCAGATTTTTTTATGGCTATGTCTTTCTTCTCATTTATATTTACCTCACATATACCCAATAAGACCTTCTATGAACACCTGCACACATTATCTTCCATAGCCAAAGAATTCTCAAACTACTGCACAACTGCACTCATCTCACATGCCAGTAAAGTAATGCTCAAAATTCTCCAAGCCAGGCTTTCAAGTTGGTTTTAGAAAATGCAGAGGAACTAGAGATCAAATTGCCACCATCTGTTGGATCATCAAAAAAGCAAGAGAGTTCCAGAAAAACATCTATTTCTGCCTTATTGACTATGCCAAAGCCTTTGACTGTGTGTATCACAATAAACTGTGGAAGATTCTGAAAGAGATGGGAATACCAGACCACCTGACCTGCCCCTTGAGAAATCTGTATATAGGTCAGGAAGCAACAGTCAGCACTAGACATGGAACAACTGACTGGTTCCAAATAGAGAAAGGACTACATCAAGGATGTATATTGTCACTCTGCTCATTTAACTTATATGCAGAGTATATCATGAGAAATGCTGGACTCATTGAGGCACAAGCTGGCATCAAGATTGCCAGGAGAAATAGCAATAACCTCAGATATGCAGATAACACCACCATTATGGCAGAAAGTGAAGAAGAACTAAAGAGCCTCTTGATGAAAGTGAAAGAAGAGAGTGAAAAAGTTGGCTTAAAACTCAACATTAAGAAAACTAACACCATGGCATCCAGTCCCATCACTTCATGGCAAATAAATGGGGAAACAATGGAAACAGTGACAGACTTTATCTTTTTGGTCTCCAAAATCACAGCAGATGGTGACTGCAGCCATGAAATTAAGATGCTTAGTTCTTGGAAGGAAAGTTATGACCAACCTAGACAGCATTTAAACAGCAGAGACATTACTTTGCCAACAAAGGTCCATTCAGTCAAAGCTATGATGGTTTTTCCAGTAGTCATGTATGGATGTGAGAGTTGGACCATAAAGAAAGCTGAGCACCTAATAATTGATGCTTTTGAACTGTGGTGTTGGAGAAGACTCTTGAGAGTCCCTTGGACAACAAGGAGATCCAATCAGTCCATCCTAAAGGAGATCAGTCCTGAATATTCATTGGAAGGATCAATGCTTAAGCTGAAGCTCCCATACTTTGGCCACCTGATGTGAAGAACTGACTCATTTGAAAAGACCCTGATGCTGGAAAAGATTGAAGGCAGGAGCAGAGGGGGATGACAGAAAGATGAAATGGCTGGATGTCATCACTGATTCAATGGACATGAGTTTGAGTGTACACGGGGAGTTGTTGACGGACAGGGAAGCCTGGCTAACCGTGGTCCATGGAGTTGCAAAGACTCAGAACAACTTCAGGGCTAACTCAACTGAGTCACTATTATCTCACTTTTTTAGTTTATAGAACATATCATCATCTGAGATTTTGTTTTTAATTTTTACATAAGTGCATATTTTTAAACCATTAATTGTTTTGTTTACTTCCCTCACTGGGAAGTAAGGTCTTTAAGAGCAAGAACATGGCTGTCTTTTACAACAATGCATCTCTAGTACCTAGCATAGAGATTAGAACACAGGAGTTCAACAAATACTTGCTGGATGGATACATGAAATAATGTATGTGACTATCAACTCAAGCACTTGTTAACCTATGCAGATTTGCAGATATACAACTCTACTGGACTTTGGCTTTGTTATGTGTACAATGAAAATATTAGTATCCAACTCATAAGGCTTTTATAAAGAAAACAGCATAAATGAGAAAATTAATTTTCTACCACTGTGTTTGTATATATTAGGCCTTTAATAAGTGAAGGAATAACAGTTTGATTCAGATCATGGGAAAGAAAAATTCCTCCTTTGATGGAAGATGTTAACAGATACTAACTGAGCAGTCACAGTATAGTTGCTGATATGCTGTAATGTGACTCTTGTCTGTCTACAGATGAGAAAGTTGTAGTCTCTTATAACCAACTGTAACAGCTTTTGTGACACTAAAACACTTATTTGTGTTCAAGCTTTCTTGTTTCTTCAGTCATAATCAGGTGAATGGATACTATACATATATACTTATATAAACATGTTTATATATATATGCACATGCATACTTTATACATATTATATATTTATGTATAGTGTACATAATAACATATGTATACTATATGTATTACATGTCATATACACTATGTAATACACTTAATAGATCTTCCCTATATATGTATTATATATGTACTCTATGTTACATGTGCCATTGTACATAGAAAACTGATGTCAAATTCCCGTGTGGTCACCCCTGATGGATTCAATTCTCTGAAGCAAAGAAACACATAAAAACTCTAAAGAAACAAAATTTGTGCAAATACACTCTTTCCTTACAAAACACACATGGTCATAATATATAACTTTCAACTTTTTTAGAGATCTTTCCTAAGTTTCATTTCATAAAGAACATATCAAAACTTTAAGGGCTATCACAAGGCAAAGATTATCATTAAGATTTCACAGTTCAGTTGAGAAAACTGAGACTTAGAGAAATTAGTGCCTGGACAAATTTGGAAAAAGCCACTAGAACTCAACACAGTTCTCCTTCACGTTTGACCTTATATGAAGAATCCGGGGGAAGGTTCCAGAAAGGAAATGAAGTAATGTGAGCTGCATGCAAAGTAGTACAGAGAAGACAGGATATACAGTCCTTATTGGGCAGCAGTTCAGCAGGATGCTTTTGATGGCCCACGTCTACAGAAACTGCAAACTTCAGACCTGATACAATTTCCGGAGATAGCCTGTTCATCTTTTTTTTTTTTTAGTTTCCTTTTTCTTTCAATGGGTGAGTTAGGTTTCTAAACAACTTTTAATCTTCTTGAGAATCAAGGCTTCCATTTTTTGTTTGAATTAAAACAAGTTATGCAAATTGGTCGAATTTATTTTTAAATCACAGGTGTGTGAGTGATCTCACATTGGTTACCATAAAGGCTCAGAAGAGGTAGCCTTAAGTAAATAAGTGGGGAATTTCCACTTCTAACCACTTTCTTACCTTCTCTTCTCTTTGAATTGACTCTTTGAACTTTCTAATTTTCCTCTTTGGTGAAATATCTTCTCAAGCACAGAAATGAGTTGGTTTGGAAAGTATGAGCTGGTATGTTTCTTGCTCCTAACTTGACATAGTAAAGGAGAAATACAATGTTCATTATTATGTAAACCTGGACTCTGAAAAATCTATTTTTGAAAGTAAAGAACATAAAAGAACTGTACCAAAGATAAGATATATCTTTATGTAAGTTAATTCCAGGGTTCTTACATGCAGAAAATATTTTGGGAGAATACTTTCAAAGATAATAGTATAAAATAGCAAATATAACATGTAGAAATTTTAGGTAGATAAGGGTCTGTGCCACTAAGTGATGGAACAAATAATTCTATTTGTATGTGAATCTTGATAGATGCATGATGAATTTGAACAGAACTGATTCTCTCACCTCCTTTGGATAGGTTTATATCTATTTACATAGTGAGAGAAAAACCTCCAGGTAGAAGACATTATCGGTCAGTCACTCGGTCATGTCTGACTCTTTGTGACCCCATGGACTGCAGCATGCCAGACTTCCCTGTCCTTCATCTCCCAGAGTTGCTCAAACTCATGTCCACTGAGATGGTGATACCATTCAACCATCTTATGCTCTGTTGCCCCCTTCTCTGTTTTCAATCTTTCCCATCATCAGGGTCTTTTCTAATGAGCTGGTTCTTCACATCAGGTGGCCAAAATATTGGAGCTTCAGCATCAGTCCTTCCAATAACTATTAGGGTTGATTTCCTTTAGAATTGACTGATTTGATCTCCTTGCAATCCAAGGGCATAAGAATCTTCTCCAACACCACAGTTTGAAAGCATAAATTCTTCAGCACTCAGCCTTCTTTATGGTCCAACTCTCACATCCATACATGACTACTGGGAAAACCATAACTTTGACTATACAAACATTTGTCAGCAGGTAGAAGACACTCGAGATTTATGACCACTCTTTTGCTCAATAAATTTGAAGTCCAAATATATTGAACTATTTCTTGATAGATTTTTCTGGCCTTTACTGAGGCAAGATGTTAGGGAAGGAAGATGAAACCCATGAAAAAAGAGAGGTCAAAGCAGGCATGAAATGTCATAAGTGTATTATGTATAGCTTTTAGCTAACACACCTGACAATTTAAGCAAAATGGACATATCCTAGATAAACCTCTTCTAAAACTGAAACAAGAATTTTAAAACATCTTAATGGTTTTATAAATTTTAACTAGATTGAATCCATAATTGAATATATCTTCTTTGGGAAATAAATAAAACACAAAAACATAAGTAAAACACACCATGCTCAGATACTTTGGGGCATTTCAGGTGACTCTAGTGGTAAAGAACCAACCTGCCAATGCAGGAGACATAAGAGATGCAGGTTTGATCCCAGGGGGCAGAAAGATCCACTGGAGAAGGAAATGGCAACACATGGCAGTATTCTTGCCTGGAAAATTCCATAGGTAGAGGAACTTGGGCTACAGTCTACAGGTTGCAAGGAATCAGACATGACTAAGGAAATACAATTTTATGTTCCCACCTACCAAACATTAAAGAAGAGGTGTGTGTGTGTGTGTGTGTGTGTGTCACTCTGTTGTGATATCATTGCCTCAATTGGCATGAGTTTGAGTAAATTCTGGGAGACAGTGAAGGACAGGGAAGCCTGGCATGCTGCAGTCCATGGGATTGCAAAGATTTGGACATGGCTGAGTGACTGACGGAACAACAACAGCAGAAACTAATACACCATTGTAAAGCAATTATATTCCAATAGGAAATAAATACAAAAAAATGAATGAAAGTCCTGGCTCCCTAGGCGGCTTTCTCTAACACCACCTCATCAGGAGAGGGTACAGTTGGAAGGTTTTGTTATAGGCTGGCAAGTGTAGAAATTCAAGTTTGAACCTCTGAGTGTGCTAGTGTGGATGAGAGTGGGGCCATAATTTTTTTCACAGTGCTTGGCTGGAGTAGAGTAGTTATTCACTAAAAGTTTGCTGTTTTGCCAGTTTCCCTTTTCTTGGATTTTTGGTGGAAAACAGCGTTTTGTGGTATGGACATTTTCCTGTTTGCACTGGTTAGCATTTCTGGCTTGCGGGATTCTTCAGCCCTGTGTCTCTGGGACAAGTGAGACAAAAAGAGAACACCCACGACTGTATCATTTTTCTGGTTCTGAGTGTTCCAATCAGCCTTATCCTCACCATCTTTCATTTTTCCTGTGGAACTTTTATATGTAATATTCAGGGATTTTGTGGCACTTAAGTGGGGGAGAATAAGGAAAATACTTCATATAGTCCTAGAAATAGATTCATAAATTTTAGTTTTCACAGTTGATATTATTGAGTGCATAAGAAATGCCAAGGAATCTACAAACTGTTAAATACTCTACTAGAATATTTAATACAGTTTGGTTAATTTTCTTGAAAGTAGAAGACTATATGTATATAATTGAATTTGTATAAACCAATAAAGAACATAAAATAATATTTTAAAATATAATTTCAACAGTATCAAAAATCAAATATTATGGAATAGGTCTAGCAAAAGATATTTAACAAAACTATGAAATATTGATACAAATAATAGACATATCCTGTTTAAGGATTAGAGAACTTTAATTGTAAGTGTGGTATTCTTCTTCAATTTACTTCTCTATTAATTAAAAAAAAAAACTTTTTGGCCATGGTGCATAGTATGCAGGATCTTGGTTTCCCACTGGGGGTTGAACACATGCCCGCTGCAGTGGAAGTGGAGTCTTAACCAGTGAACTGCTAGGGAAGCCTCAAATTAATTTTTAAATTCATTGCAATCCCATTCAAAAATCTTAACAGATTTTTAAATGAAAGTCGACAAACTTGCATAAGTTTACATAATTCTTCAGACGTCTGTAAGTAAGCCAGGCACTCCTAACAGAGGACAAGATTGTAACACTTGCTCTACCAGTCATCAATAGTTATAAACCTATAGTAATTTAGAAAGTGTGATGTCATGCTACAGAAAGAAAAGCAGATATATAGAATAAAGTTATGTCCTAGACTATTTTCTTGGGCTTCAAAATCATTGCAGATGGTGATTTCAGCCTTAAAATTAAAAGACACTTGTTCCTTGGAAGAAAAGCTATGACCAACCCTTCAGTTCAGTTCAGTTCAGTCACTCAGTTGTGTCCGACTCTTTGCGACCCCATGAATTGCAGCACGCCAGGCCTCCCTGTCCATCACCAACTCCCGGAGTTCACTCAGACTCACGTCCATCGAGTCAGTGATGCCATCCAGCTATCTCATCCTCAGTCGTCCCCTCCTCCTTCTGCCCCCAGTCCTTCCCAGCATCAAAGTCTTTTCCAATGAATCAACTCTTCTCATGAGGTGGCCAAAGTACTGGAGTTTCAGCTTTAGCATCATTCCTTCCAAAGAAAACCCAGGGTTGATCTCCTTCAGAATGGACTGGTTGGATCTCCTTGCAGTCCAAGGGACTCTCAAGAGTCTTCTCCAACACCACAGTTCAAAAGCATCAATTCTTCGACGCTCAGCCTTCTTCACAGTCCAACTCTCACATCCATACACAACCAACCCTTACAGCATATTAAAAAATGGAGATATTACTTTACCAATAAAGTCCATATGTCAAATAAAGTCAAATTATGGTTTTTCTGGTAGTCATGTATGGATGTAAGAGTTGGACCATAAAGAAAGCTGAGCACCAAAGAATTGATCCTTTTGAACTGTGGTGTTGGAGAAGACTCTTGAGAGTCCCTTGGACAGCAAGGAATCCAACCAGTCCATCCTAGAGGAAATCAGTCCTGAATATTCATTGGAAACATTGATGCTGAGGCTGAAGCTCCAATACTTTGGCCACCTGATACAAAGAACTGACTCACTGGGAAAAACCCTTATGATAACTCTGAAAGACTGAAGGCAGCAGAAAGAGACAACAGAGGATGAGATAGTTGGAGGGCATCACTGACTCAATGGGCATGAGTTTGAGCAAGCTTCTAGAGCTGGGGATGGACAACAAAGCCTGATGTGCTGCATAGAGCCCATGGGGTTGCAAAGAGCCGGACATGACTGAGCGACTGAAGTGACTGAATTGATGGAACAAAGTGGAGATACGCATCCATAAATAAAGACTGTTTAATGATATGGCACGGTATTGACTAGGTGATGCTGTTTCCAATAATTTGGCCTGGACACTGGCCCTAGTTTTTCTTTTCTAGCTTGATGTTGCCTTAACAGACAGAAGTAGTTTTTGTTGTAAGGTGTATGTAATCTGTGTTAATTTTGTGGTCTGAAGTGCTTAGCTATCACATGAGAAAATATAATTTGACCCCTATGATACCATACACAAATAACTTATTCATGGATTGTAGACCTAAATGCAAAAAGCAAACTGACAAAGATTTAGTATTAGTGTAGGAAACGGCAACCCACTCCAGTATTCTGGCTTGGAAAATCCTATGGACAGAGGAGCCCGGTAGGCTACAGTCCATGGGGTCGCAAAGAGTCAGACATGACTGAACGATTTCATCTACATCTTACCCAGGCTAACTCTGTGTTTATGATAAAAGAAGAGTATTATAGTTCAGTTATATTTACAGAAATGTAAGGTAAAAGTCTCTTGCTGTGGAAATAATATCTTCCCGTTTTCCTACCATATTTTTCTATACAAAAGCACACAATTACACACTCTAAAGTGAATATATCTGACAACTATAATTCATGGATATATTAGTTCTCATTATATTCAACTTGAACTTTGATTGCTTTTTAAAAGTCACCTCAAAAATAATTACCCTTTATTGTCAAGCTTATAAGTTTTATTTCTTGTCTACTGATGGTGCTACTTAACTGCTGATTTTCTCCCTCCATCTCATATGGTTCTTCATAACATATCTATATTCCCCATTCCTATGAATGATTTAATCTTTCTAATCCTTTCACATGACATCTTTTCTTTCAAATATCTTAAAATATCTATTGCTAGA